>CALNHX010006759.1:0-84082 GCA_940337035.1 Agriotes lineatus
GTTATAGCGCCACTCACTATGTTTTATTTGGCTTGTCTGTTCACTTCTATCATTACACTGACTCATTTTATAAACACAAATCTCTTCATTTCCTGTAGTGTGTTTTTCTTGCATTTTATAAAACTCGTCTGCTTTTCCTCATTTTTCGAATATTACCGCTCCATTTTCGATGGCCCTATTTGATCTAGTATTGTGCTCTTTTGCACTGTATTGGGAACATTTTGTCCTTTTTACCTTTATTTAAAAAGTTCATAGAACTGTACTTATTCAATAAACCTTTTGGTGATAGATTTGTTGAATTTTTGATTGGCTTTACTTTGCACCAACCTCTTAACCCTTTAACGCGCAAAATTACTGTACGAGGGAAAAATGTAAATTTTATGTCGTATGCGTTCTTTGAGATGCCAGGAAACCGAAAAACAACTTTTTTTTTCAAAAATCCATTTTCACTTTCCCAAAATATGCTGGTAAACCGTTCTACCAGTGAGCATTCAGGCCAAAAGATGCTGGTAAACCGTTCTACCAGTGAACATTCAGGACAAAATATGTTGTGAATGTTCACTGGTATAACAGGTGGTAAAATAGTTTTTGAAATTTGAACTGAATAATATAAACTCTTGCGAGTGGAACACTAACGTTCCGTTTAAAATTTATGACTACCCCATCGTACACAATCAAAAATTTCAGCTAAAATGCCACCGCGATCGGTTTGACCGTAAATATTTGCCTAGCGCAACATAGCAGCAAAACCAATTCTATTATATCTTCAGTAGATATGTTTATAAATACTCAAAACACAAAAACAAATTGTATAAAACGTACGTTATTACTAAAAAATTGGACATAAATATAGACTATTTTTGCGACGCAAATGAAAGGTTTCCAAATATCAATTTATTTTTCAAAATCAGGACAAAATTATTTCTACTACTTATCAATATTATAATCCTTACATATTATACTAAAACACTTACCAGCTGAAAACTTGAAAGTTGCTCCCCCAAACTAATAACAAACACAAAACTTCACCAATGCGCGTAAACATTTCAAAGTCGTGACGCGGAATGCACGCTGGTAATACTGTCATACCAGCTACACATTTATACCAAGGTTTATTGGGGTACTTTTATAACTACAATAATTGTAGAAAATATAAAATTAGACAAAGGAACTGCAATGTCTATAGAACGGACACAAGACGTTTCAGAGCAGTATTAAGTTTCAAAACAAATGTTATTGATTGTTATGCCTAGTGGTCTAACTGTCTACCAGAGAGCGTTAAAGGGTTAATTTATGTTAA
Source organism: Agriotes lineatus (assembly GCA_940337035.1). Lineage (NCBI taxonomy): Eukaryota > Metazoa > Arthropoda > Insecta > Coleoptera > Elateridae > Agriotes > Agriotes lineatus. Next base: position 1,301 of record CALNHX010006759.1, read on the forward strand.
TTGATAATTCTGTGACTCTAATTTACAAATTGAGCTCTGCCTTATTGCCATTTATTCTAAAGTAATTCCATTTAATATCGGCAATGCTTTACCAATGTAATTATGAATTAAAATTTCTAATGTGACTTCTTGCAGTTGCCTGGTTATCCCAGCTCTGTGATGTATTGACTTGCTTTAATTATCTATGCTGCAAGCAGAGTTGAGTAACGGGCTAAATACCATATCTTTATATATATAATTCTTCTGTACGTGTGTATGTAACTGAACTGCTCCTAAACGGCTTGACCGATTTTGATGAAATTTTGTGTGTGTATTTGAATGGGTCACTGGATGGTTGAGATTGACAATTGGACCCGGTAGGTGGCGCTGCAATCGGGTTCTAGGAATTTCTTTTAAATTTTATTGACAATTTAAAAAAAATTTTTTTAAAGATTTCTCGCATATCAGAACATATAACCCCAAAGTTTCACCCCCCACCAGCCCCCAATATTTTTTAAAACGAAAAAAATCAAAAATTCGAAAATCGAAAAAACCTTTGCTGAACCTGCTAATAGCAGGCAAACCAACGTTCGGGCAGGACAACGTCTGTCAGGTTCGCTACCCCTTAGGGGGAGAAATTGGGTAAATAAGCCTGAAAATCGATATGGGTGTAGTTATTGAGGTTGATTGCGAAAATGGCATTTATTTTCAAGTCCAAGGCTATGGGCATGACATAAAATTAAAACTCTATAGTGGTGAATCGGGGTTTCAGAGACAAATTATTTTTGGGCAGAACAACGTTTGCCGGGCCAGCTAGTATATATATTGTTATGATACATGAGGCAGTGTAATCAAATGCAATAAAGAAATATTTAAAACGAATAAATTTAGAGGATTGCTATAATTAAATCTTGATGGGTGTTAAATTTTAAACATTATAAATAAATTTAATTGAGACAATGAGAGAGGAAATTTTGATATTAATTGAATACTAATTTAATGGTTACAGAAAATTTTAATAAAGTTTAAGCCAAGGTTACAATTGACAAATGTATTTGTTAGAATGATAAGAATGAATAGCATGTAATAATAGGATTTTTAAAATAAATAAGTGTGCAATAAGAATTGTATCTAACATAAATGAAAATTTTGTTTAAGTTAGTTATATAAACAACTCATAAAAACAAACATGTATTTTCTGAATTAAAGCATTTTGAAAAATAAAACTAGAAAGCTATACCTAAATTTGTATTATTTTGGTAAATACAAATTCAAAAAGGGTCTTAAACAAATCTGCGTGATGAGATAAAATGAAAATGTTAATTGGAACTTATGGAGGTACATAATCGGTAAAGAGATTATACAAGTACAGTCAATTGGAAATAAACATACAGAAGGTTATATTAATTGAATACATTTGGATTGGAGAGTATACAAGATATTATTTGAGATTCTTACAAGTAACTAATTGATTTGGATAAGTTGTAAGTGTTGCTGTAGACATCGGAATAGCTATAAAAAGGAACAAGGTTAGATTTGGAACTTCATAATTTTGGAACTTACCAGAGGTTGAATGCTTTGATGGTGACGTTTGCAAGGAGGGAGGATTGGATTCTGTAAGCAGTGCGGGTGATATTCTGGATGGATGCAGTCAAAGGGGTTCACGTGCCATCCTGGGTGCCACTGTTTGAGGAGTGAGCAGTAAGTTTTGCAGTCTGACGATATTGGGATCAGTTGTTGGTTGTAGTTTGGCAGAAAAGGCAAGAGAAAGTATTAAGGTTTGTGTAAAGAGTTAATGAAAGTTTTTTAAATAACAATTAGTACAAGAAGGTGTTCAAATAGACTTGATTTATTACTTACTTAAGAGAATTGATTAATATGCGTGTCAAGATAATATACAATTGTCAATACCTGGCTTAATGAGTTTTGAAAATCGGTTTGACAGCAAATGTCATTAACTGTCATATTAAAATTCAATTAATAGAGATCTTGATTTGGCGAACCACCTGAGATAAGAGAACTTGATTTTAAAAAGGAATTATTATTTAATTAGAAAGGGCATTGCATTAATAAAGAGCTAGTTTAAAGTGGTGCATTACATTTCATAAAATATATGGCTAGTCCAACTTGGAGCTTATATAGCCATGGTAAAATATTGGCGGCCCAAAAACGTGGGGCTTATAGTGATTGTTAGTCAGTTTGTTTATGACATTACTGAATATAATATATGGTGTCCAAACGAGGGGCTTTTAAAACCATGTTGCTTGACATTTATAACACATGTTGCCAGTAAAGTGGGGATATTGACATAATAAAAATAAAGAGATTTAATTGTAACCGATAAACCAAGTTTATGGTTAATTTGGTATTAACAATTGTGAATTAAGGAACAAGATTGTAATAAAACAATCATAATTTAAAAACGTATCATAATTAATTTCTTTTTGAAAAAAATAAAGAAATAGAATAGGACAATAAATAAAAGTAACTAAAGAATATTATAAAGTATCAATTTGAGAATAAACTATAAAGATTTATAATTGAATATAAAGGTTAGTAATCAAAAGTAGGTACACTTGAAAATTTAAACTAAAATATGGCAGACAAAAGGGTTACAAGAAAAAGCAAGAAGACTGAAGAGGAAAAAGACGAAGGACAAGAAGAAATGGAAGTGGTACCGAGTGGTGCTGAAATTGAAGTAGAAGAAATACAGCAAGAGGTAGGTGTTCAAGGTGATCAGGTAATGATTCCGCAAGAATCAACAGGAAAACCAAATATCGATATGGACAAGTTAATGGAAATGATGGCAAGAATGCAACAGTCAAATGAGAAAAATGCAGCAGAGTTAAGGAAGGATTTACATGAAATAAACAAAAATGCAGCAGAGTCAAAGAAGGATGCTGAGGAAAGGGAAGGTAGTTTCCTAGCAGCAATTGAAAGAACTTCAGAGGAAAGTAAGAAAACTACTGAAGAGTTGAAAAAGGAATTGCAACGGTCAATTGAGGAAAAGGCCAAGGAAAGAGAAAAAAGATTGCAGCAGTCAATTGAGGAAAGGGAAGGTAGGTTGCAAGCAGCAATTGAAAGAACTGCCGAGGAAAGTAAGCAAGATGCAGAGGAAAGGGAAGATAGGTTACGAGACGCAATTAAGAGTACTGCAAAGAAGTTGCAAGAACAAAAAGAACAAGCAGATAAGATGGAAGAGACAATAAAAGAGTTTAAAGAAGAATTTAATAAGGTACTACTAGAAGATAAACAGGAACTACAATTAGAAATAAATAAAACTAATATAATATTGAATAAAGCGCCAGCGTGGCTCTGATGGTTAGAGCATCGGACTGCGGCGTGGAAGTCTGGAGTTCAAATCTCAGATCGATGCCTGGCGGGCGGCCTACCCAGTCGCTTTAAATAATTGGGAACCTGCGTTCGAAAGAACAAGGGGTAATAATGCTGCTGTCTAATGAGTGGTGCTCACCACATCACCACGTGTCATGAATTTGACACGCGACAGCCGGGTGTGAGAGCGAGGATACGGAAGCTCTAACCTTCCGCCTTGCAGGCCAAGCTCCTTCATGGGGTGTTAGTGCCTCACCATTATTATAATATTGAATAAATGCAAGAATGAAATTAAGGATGAAGTGAGAGCAGAAAGGCATGAAGAAATTAAACAAATTGAAACGAATTGAAAAGTTAAATAATAACAAGGAAGAACTTGAAGATAAATTAGAAGTTAGATTTCGAAATAACGATTATGAAAACAGAATTTTGGATGAACAACAAGAATTATTATTTGGAAATAATGAAATAAATCAAATGTTAGATACTTGTGAAGACCAGGAAAATGTTGAGTTGGACATTAATATATTAGAAGATAATTATTGGTGTGCAATGGATGCTAATATTACTGCACATTATAAAAATGGATTGGACGAAGATACTTGGAGAATAAGTAATGGAATTAATAAAATTAGAAGATTTCGAGGATGTGATACAATAACGAAATATAATAGACGATACATGATAATACAAATAAAGAAGTATAATGGAGAAGACGAATATGAAGAATTAAATGTGGTAACAAGAGGAATACTAAATAATATTGCAAAGTACAAGAATAATAAATATTTAAGAAGATATAATAGAGTTCATAAAATAAATAGAATTACAGGAGGTTGTATAAATAAAGTAAATAAAATTGGAAATTCCCGAGGATGTGACATAATTAAAATAAAGAATTACAATAAGAAAACAAAGAAGGAAACAGTTAAACAAAGATTAAAGAAGGAGGCAAAGAAACTGAAAGAAAGACTGAGACGAAAGGAAGTACCGAGGCTTGAAGTTGAATTGAGAAAGTTAAAACAAGCAGCTAAAGAAGTCAAGGATGTTATAAAGACCACTCAAGAAAATATCATAAATGTTTTGAGATGACAAAAATAAACTCGGACATGTAAATATGTTAGATAGTAATTATTAATGTTTGTTTGTTTATAATACAGTTATATAAGAAATTAAATTTATAGGAAACATCACATTTTTAACAATTTATAAAAGTCAATTTAAAGTAATTGGAAATATTCATATAATATACACAGTAACGGCTGACAGTAAAATGGGTAATTAAATGGAATAATGAAGGTTAATTAAAACAGCCAATTTTCTTTAGCTGATTATAATCAGCATTAGTTTAAATTTTAATGTGTTACGTTTCGTTATATTTAATAACTCTCTAATGTCTGAAGAAGTTATTAAATATAACGAAACGTAACACATTAAAATTTAAACTAATGCTGATTATAATCAGCTAAAGAAAATTGGCTGTTTTAATTAACCTTCATTACTCCATTTATATTATATGAATATTAACTCGAATCTTAATGAAGAGGATTCAACTTGAAATTTCTACAATGTCTACTCAACAAACCACTCCAATGGAACTACCCCAACATTATGGCAACAGGACCTTTTTTGAGGATGTTGCTTCCACCTACGGGCGCAAGGTCGAGGGATGCTTCCGTTTGTTAAATAAAACAGATTTTACTATTGTAAAGGTGAGCGAGAAAATAAAATTTGTTAAACAATGTAAACATTTACAATTGATACCTAAATTTCTCCAAAAAAATTTTGATAATATTCAATTTAGAAATTTCATAAACTACAATACTTTTCAAAATTTCAAAAATAATTTCATAAGAAAAACATTATCTTTAATTTTAAATGATTCATACAGTTATTTAAATTACCTAAAACAAAAAGTTATAAATTGCCATAGATTTCTTAATAATAGTAATGTTTCTAAAAACTTAATAATGTCATTTATTTACCAAACAACTTTACAAATTAATAAATATAGAAATAAAATCAAAATTAAACACATATAGTCCAGTCATTAAAGGGAAATAAAACGGATTTGCTTACAAAAGGTCATGAAGTTTTGAAACTTGGCAGGAATGTCGACCCATATGCCCTAACGATGGCTCTTAATTTGCGACCTCGGCAGGTCGCCGCTCGCGCAGCCATCTTGGAAAAATGGCGCCCAAAAACAGTTTTTGAGGTATAACTCCGTTCCTGTTAATCCTATGCAAAAAAGTTCTAATTATAAATTAAAGAGGATAATATTTTCTACAAAACAACACTAATAACATTTTCTCGTCAGATTGATAGTTTTCGAGTTAGCGGGATGGGAAGTAGAGCGAAAATTTCGAATTCGCGAAAAAACTGCGTTTTCACACGAATTTTTTCACTTTATCTATTTTTACCTAACAAAATTACTAGTATATCCATTACATACAATGACACGTGGGACCCCAACACCATGCACTGTTCCAATGAAAGTCCCCCAATAGGGCGGATCTACTCGACATGGACAATGCGGAAAGTTGGTCATTGGACTTGTGTTAAGGTGGAACAACGTTGTTAAAGTCACAGTGAACAGAGATGCCTGAGAGGCTGTATCAGGACTCCGTTACTTTGCGCTGATTCTATCCGTCAAGCACGTAAACAAGACTGTGTTTACGTTTTAAACCAATGTAGTCAATGGTACTTGAAACGGACGGCAGTAGAGACACTAACCCTCGGAGCACAGCCTCATGCCCCGTGAATATTATGGCTTAGAAAGGGTAGTGAATGAATCAAACATTAAATGCAGATTGATTTTTATTATGAAAATAGACTAGTATTTATATAAAACTAAAAATGCTTAACGCAGTAACAATATCAAAGTTCATAATAGTGTAATAGAACGCGTTTAAAGGTCCGCAAAGACCGCAACTCAGCATGATAAGCTTTTATATTTCCGCATCGGTTTGCGGGCTGAGCGTTGAACTTGGCTTTCTAGGTCGTCGAGTTGCATTTTCACTTAATGTTGGCGAAACAATATTCGTTTAAGGTTTCGTAAATGGGAACTGAATTTTGCCTGTTTTAATTCAAGATTAAAACAGATATAAATTACGTATAAACTTGCGAAATTATGAAGTAAAACTGGAGGTTAAAACTGTTTGTTTATGAAATCAGAATTACATTTCGAACTTCTGACTGGCTTCGTAAATTTTGTTATTAAAATTTATGTGTGTTTAAACCAAGTTTAAACATATTGCCAATTTTAGGCCGAAGAAAAAGAAAAGGAAAACTATATTGTTTCTTCCACATTAAGGGTTCTTAAAGGATATTCTTCTACGGTTGACTGGCGTTGTTTGGATTGATGCTTCCTTCGGTTGATCCTTTTTCGAATGTAGTAGACTGCTCCTATTAGAATAGCCCCTCCCAATAGGCTGCTTGTTATCCCGCTGGATAGATAGGAGTGGTGGCGGATGGTTTTCCAAGTAATGTCCTTTAGGTGCTGCTGGAATTCCAATTGTGAAGTTTGTAGATCCTCGAAGTGGTCTGATTGTTTTAGAACTGGCTCCTCTGCAATTTCTGAAAAGGAGTTGGGTGTTATTGTGTTGGTAAAATTGATGCTGACGGCCTTGGAATATCCTGCGAGGATCTTGAATTTCTTGCTATGCCTGGGGGTTAACGTATTCTTTGGAGTTTGTATGATGCAGTCTGACGAGATCTGAATTACACCTGTAGTGTTGACATTGACTTCTTCCCTATTTCCACTACAAGTGATAACTATTCGGGTTGGCTTGTTGACTACGAACATCCAGGTGTTTTCCATGTATAGTTGTTTCCAAATAATGGACTGGATCTGATGTCTTCGTAGGCTGCACTGACTAATTTCTGTTCGATGATATATATCATCAATGATGCAATTTGGGTTATTTTCAATTCCTTTCACTACTGTTGGACTGCAGATATACGTGTTTGGAGTAATTTGGAGATTTTCTTTGAATTCCTCATCTGTCTCTTGAAAATACATTCGTAAGTTGTAATCCACAGCGAAGATCCCTTTTGGTACGTCGATCACCCAGTAGGACCCATTGTTAATTTGGAGAGGAATTGGTGTCACCTTGATTAAGGTATATTCGGTTTTTTCTACTATGATGAAGTATCCTTGGACGTTGATGTAGATGTCATCATGTCCGATGTCGACCTTTAGGATTGGGGTCGGTAAAATTTCTAAATTTGACGAGAGTTTACTGGTTGCATTTGCGAGGATTTGCTTGATTTGGGCAGGTGTTATTAACTCGTAAAAATTACCTTGTTGGAAATGAACGTTCAAAATGTTTGTGTGGTAATTGCACAGTTCACTAATAACATTTGTGGCGACTTGATAGACACTGATGATGTGGATATTTAATCGGTTGGAGTCGGTTGCCTTATACCACTTGTCCATGTTGTTGATCGCCCTGATTCCTTGGTTCAGCTTCTCTTGGAAATGTTCCAGTTTCTGATCGATTCGTTCTTCGGTCTCATTAAATCTTGAAAGTGCTGACAGCAAGAATTTGGATTGTTGACTGTCCATTTTTATTAATTCCTGTTGATTTTTGTCGAGTCTGTCAATATCTTGATAGACCTCGTCATTTACTCCGAAAATTGACGTTAGTACAGTCCCAAGCACTCCTCGTTTCTCTCGTCTTGCTATGATATCTTCCATGCCAGTTTTAATCCATTCCATATGCCTTTTTTGTTCCAGAAGATGATGCACCAATGTCTTGCATAACGTGTCTTCGGACAGTTCTTTCGCAGAGTTGCAGAGGTCGTCGAATTTGTCCACCATGTCGGTAACTGTTTCGAAGTCTTCTTCGATCTTCCCCCTCTCGAACTGGATTTCGATCCTGAATGTTCCTCGTTCAATCTTCCCGTGTCCAATATGCTCTACATAGTACCCGCTGTCTGGTTTTTGTATGTTGAATTCTGCCTTACTCGATGTATTTGTAGTAAGGAGAGTAAATATTAGTAGAAACATTTTCCATTTGGACGTGACAGTTTTCTTTGGTGCTGGGAATGATTGTGTGTGGGTGCTGTTGGCCGAAATTTTTTCTTCAGGCTCTGGTTCCTGCGATTCTTCGTTATTTGGTAATGGAATGATACTGCCTATGGAACGTTTTAATTGATGTCCTCCTGATTTCTGGATGGTTATTACTCGTACTGATCCATCGGTTGCAGGATGAATGTCGGCAACTCTCGCTAATGGCCATTTACTAGGATTAATGTTTTCTTCTTTGATTAGCACCAGGTCACCAACTTTTATATTCTCCACCGGTTTTTTCCATTTGTTTCTTTGCTGCAATCCATGAAGGTAGTCTGAGCTCCATGATTTCCAAAAATCTTGCTTGATTTTTTGGATCAATCTCCAGCGATTTGACAGATTTGTAGATATTGGTGTGCTGATTGGGTCCGGTGGTGAGATTATCTCTCTTCCTATCAGGAAATGGCCTGGTGTCAATGCACTGGTGTCTTCAATATTGTTGCCTTGTGGGCACAGAGGACGTGAGTTTAAGCAGGCTTCTATTTGGCAAAGCAAAGTTGTTAATTCTTCGAATGTTAGAGTAGCGTTGCCAATGGTTCTCTTCAGATGATGCTTCATTGATTTTACTCCTGCTTCCCATATTCCTCCGAAGTGTGGGGCTACTGGGGGGATGAAGTGCCATTGAGTACCAATGGTGGATAAATTTTCTTGGATAACTGGGCCTTCCATTGCTTGACGGATTTCCTTGTCCAAGACCTTCCTTGCTCCAACGAAATTCGTTCCGTTGTCGCTATACAGATGTGCACAGCGTCCTCTTCGGGCGATGAACCTCCTGAAGACTGCTAGGAAGCTGTTAGTTGTCATGTCGCTGACAGCTTCTAAGTGTATTGCCTTGGTTGATAGACAGACAAAAACAGCAATGTATCCCTTGGATGAAGAATGCCCTCTTCCTTTAGATGTTCGGATTTGTATTGGACCGGCATAGTCCACTCCTGAATGGAAGAATGGCGGGGTTGAATTAACTCTTGATGGTGGAAGATTCCCCATTAATTGCTGGGCTGCCTCTGCCTTGAATCGGATGCATCGAAAGCATTTCTTGATGCTGGAACTGACGGCTTTCTTTGCGTTGATGATCCAATATTTTCTTCGGACATAGGACAGTGTGAGCTGAGTGCCACCGTGTAAGGTGCGTAAATGTGCCTCATGGATTATTAATTTGGAAATATGATCGGAATAAGGAAGGATAATTGGGTGTTTTTCGTGGTAGGATAGGTTCGAATTTTCTAGTCTTCCTCCAACACGTACGATTCCATGTTGATCGATGAATGGATTGAGATTTGCGAGTTTGTTGTTGGAGTCCACACATTTTCTCTTTTGGAGTTGAGATCCTGTTGCCTTCAAAATAGGATCACTTCCTTGGACGACCTTGACGAGTGTGAGGATGGTGTCTTCCATTTCTTTAACTGATAGACATCCTGGTTGAATGGGAAGACGCCTACACTTGTTGATGAATCTTCGGCAATAGGACACAACTCGTACCATTCTTGTCAGAGACGAGAAGCGATGAATAATCTCGTTCTCGTCTTGATGAACTGTGGCTTGATGCACAGTGTAACTTTTTGCTTCTTCATTGGTTGTGGCGGTGTCTGGTTGGCACGGCCATAACTCTTTGTTAATTAACCAACTTGGACCATCCCACCATAGTTTATGTTCCTTTAATTTCCCTGGACTAGTACCTCTGGAGATGACGTCTGCAGGATTTTCTTCTGACTTGACGTGGTTCCAATGTTGGGCCGGAATCAGGTGGTTGATTTCGGCTACGCGGTTGGCGACGAATGTCTTCCATCTTACTGGATCTCCCTTAATCCAACCTAGTGTGACCATGGAATCGGTCCAGGCGAAGATAGATACCTTAGGAATGTCCAGTGCTGTAATTACCCGTTGTAATAGATTAGAAAGTAGTACTGCTGCGCAGAGTTCTAGTCTGGGTAGGGTTGCCTTTGCTCGAGCTGGTGCCACCTTGGATTTGGCTATTAATAATGATACTTTGGATTGGCCTGATGACGTGATGACTCTGGAGTAGACCACGGCTCCAATAGCTCTTTCGGAAGCGTCACAGAATCCATGTAGTTCCATTTGGGCTTCCCTTTTGGTAAAAAGCCACCTTGGTAAAGTAATTTCTTTTACTGATTTGAGTTGAGATTTAAATGTTTCCCATTTGCCTTGGATACATTCTGAGACTGGGTCGTCCCACTTGACATTTTCGAGCCATAGCTCTTGGATGAGTAGTTTAGCAGTGATGATGATGGGTGCTAACCAACCCAAAGGGTCGAAAATTTTAGCGACTTCGGATAATATGCTGCGTTTTGTGGATCCCTTTTGCTTCACATCCACCTTGAAGCAAAACACGTCTTCATATGGAGACCAGTGAACGCCCAATGACTTCTTTAAGCCGTCCTCACTTATTTCGAGGTAGGTTTGCTCCTTCAATTCTTCGGGTAGTTCTTGTATGATGGCTAATTCATTACTGCACCATTTATGTAGGGTAAAGCCTCCACGTTTTAATAAGGAAATTAACTGACCTTGCTGCTTGATTGCTTCTTCTAAAGTGTCGGCTCCGGAGAGTACATCGTCCACATAGAAATCTCTCTTCACAACTTCCGCTGCTAATGGAAAAGAAGATTTTTCGTCCTCTGCTAATTGGTGCAAGGTTCGGATGGCCAGATAGGGAGCTGATGCGGTTCCATACGTGACGGTGCATAACCTGTATTCCCTGATTGGCTGTGATTGATCGAATCTCCATAATATTCGTTGATACTCCTGGTCTTGGCTGTCCATCTTGATTTGTCGGTACATTTTCTCAATGTCCGCAGAGAAGACGACCTTGTGAGTTCTCCATCGGAGTAGAATGTCGACCAGTTCTTGCTGAAGTTTCGGTCCAGCATACATGACTTCGTTTAAGGATTTTCCATAAGATGCCTTGTTCGAAGCGTCGAAGACGACACGGAGCTTCGTTGATGAACTTGCTTCTCGAATTACGCCGTGGTGTGGGATGTAATACTTGCCATTGTTTTCTTGCTTCTTTTCTACTCTTTCCATATGTCCTAGATCTAGATATTCTTGCATGAATTTCTTGTATTGGATTTCTAGATCTTGGTCTTGTCTCAGCTTCTTTTCCAGATGTAGTAATCTTGCCAATGCCGAAGGTTTGGATTTTCCCATGCTCTCTGGAGTTTGCTTAAATGGAATCTTGACTATGTATCTGCCATCCTGGTCTCGTTGCACTGTGTCTGTGAATTTATTCTCACATACCTGGTCGTCTGGGGAATTTTTTCGTTTAGTGGAAACTTCTTCTATGTTCCAGAATTTTTGTAACTGCTCATCTTCTTCGATTTTGGCAACCATGGTGTTGACTTTAATGATTTCGTTATGTTGTCTTCCAATGGTTCCAGATAAGATCCAGCCCAGCTCGGTATTTTGTCCTAAGATGCCATCCTTGGTTTTAGTGATTCCTTCTAGAATTATTTTTGAATATTCTTCGGCTCCTAGAATTATGTCTATGGGGCCAGGTTGGTTGAAGGTTGGATCGGCGATGAAAATATTGCTCCAGGAATTGATATTTATGTTTGGGATAGGGGATGAAGGCATGGCTTTGGTAAGTTTGGGAAGTATTAGTAAATTTACAGGTAGGGAAAAGTTACTTGAAAATCTAGGTGTGATCAAACCTGGGATTTTCCATTTGGCAATTTTTGGCTCGCTGTTCCCAATTCCTGTGATTTCAGCTCGAACTTTGGTCCTGGGTAACCCCAATAATTCGGCTGATGCTTCCGTGATAAACGACCCCTGAGACCCGGGATCTATTAATACTCGTAGTAGATGAGTCATCCCGGATGCTGCCTTTACTTGAACCATTGCTGTGGCAAGTAGAACTTGGCTCTCCTGTGCGCCTACATTGGCGGTGATGATGTCCGACTTCGGCTTCTTTTCTGGAGCGTTGGAAGTCTTCATAGCTGCTGCATGAGCTGACGTTCTCATCCTTTGGACAGGGAGCGGCCTTGATGGTGGCTGCGCCTTATGAAGCAGAGTATGATGCGGGAAGCGACAGATCCTACAATTAAAATAGGCACGACATGGAATATTTGAATCGTGCCGCAAGCATCGATAGCACAATCGATTGGTTTTTACTGCTTCTAGTTTTTCATGGGTAGGTAGCCTCTGGAATTGACTACAGTTGTCGATGTAATGATCTCCATGGCACAGCTTGCAATTTAGGGATGCGGAAGCGTAATTCTTCTGTGGTCTTTCCTGCGCGGGCTTTCGAGCTCCATCTATGGATTCTAGGGATTGGAACCGCACTTGCAGGAAAGCCATTAAATTTTGGTGATCCTGGACTTCATTTGGACATTGAAGCGACTGTTCATATAATTTGTTGGTTTCAGGATCCCATTTTCGAGCGATAGCTCTGTTAATCCACGGACCCCAACTGTCCGTGGAGATGCCTAAATTTTTGATTGCCTCCACACATTCCTTGATGGAGTCGTGCAATCGTTTTAACCCTTGGGCTGACTCTTTGGAGAGGACCGGCAGATCGAATATGGTATCTAGCAATTTAGTTAAAATAAGGCGATTATTTTGATACCTTTGTTGCAGCAGATTCCAGGCGGTGTTGTAGTTTGCTTGGGTAACAGCTAGATGCTGGATCAGTCGGCTTGGCTCTCCCTTAAGATGCGTCTTTAAATATTGCATCTTGATGACATCGTCCATATTCTGGTTGTCATCTACTAATTTGGTGAACAGGTCCTTGAAAGTGGCCCATTCCTCATAATTTCCCTCGTATATGGGGATTTTGACTTGAGGAAGCGAGATGGCTGCTGCTTGCTCGTTCCTTGTTGGCGCTTGCAATAAAATAATTAAATTTCTGTACCTGTCTTCCAACGTAGTATATTCAGGACTGAAGTGCATTTGTTCTGAAGCCATGTCGTTTGACATAACTTCTTCGTCCATCTCGACCACACGATCCCATTTTTCTCTTAATTCCCTTGTCGTGATGGCGGGCCTCCCTAATTCTTGTGTTAGCTCGGCGTCGTCCATCGCTTGCTTAAAATTCTGGATCCGAATCTGCAGTTTTCGGATACGAACCTTTTGCTCGGGGTTAGCCACCATTTCCTCTTGTGTTCTGCTTGCGGAGGGGTTGGAAATTTCCGTTGCTTTTGAACAGCTCTGCAAGTAACTTTTTGCTTCGCCGTATATGGCTTTAATTTGGTCGTAATACCCTGTTTTAAAATAATTATGAGTTGGAATACTTAGCTGCCCCAATTTTGCATGATTCTCAGTTGCAGTGTTCCAAAGTTCGTCCAGCGTCTTGTTGCGACTGGCGATGTAGGCTTCATTTTTTCGGCTGGCAGGGTCCTTTTTGCTGTTGGATAATATTTGCTTTATCTTCTGCGCGAGCTCTTCTTGGGCGATAGCTAAGTTGTTGAATTCCTCCATGTTGTTGGCCATTTTCTGGGAACTGGGTGGTTGGCAGATGTTGTCTTCTTCTCGGGATGTGTTTTTTCGTTAGTTGGAGACAGATCCGGCTCGAAGGACCATGAACAGAGATGCCTGAGAGGCTGTATCAGGACTCCGTTACTTTGCGCTGATTCTATCCGTCAAGCACGTAAACAAGACTGTGTTTACGTTTTAAACCAATGTAGTCAATGGTACTTGAAACGGACGGCAGTAGAGACACTAACCCTCGGAGCACAGCCTCATGCCCCGTGAATATTATGGCTTAGAAAGGGTAGTGAATGAATCAAACATTAAATGCAGATTGATTTTTATTATGAAAATAGACTAGTATTTATATAAAACTAAAAATGCTTAACGCAGTAACAATATCAAAGTTCATAATAGTGTAATAGAACGCGTTTAAAGGTCCGCAAAGACCGCAACTCAGCATGATAAGCTTTTATATTTCCGCATCGGTTTGCAGGCTGAGCGTTGAACTTGGCTTTCTAGGTCGCCGAGTTGCATTTTCACTTAATGTTGGCGAAACAATATTCGTTTAAGGTTTCGTAAATGGGAACTGAATTTTGCCTGTTTTAATTCAAGATTAAAACAGATATAAATTACGTATAAACTTGCGAAATTATGAAGTAAAACTGGAAGTTAAAACTGTTTGTTTATGAAATCAGAATTACATTTCGAACTTCTGACTGGCTTCGTAAATTTTGTTATTAAAATTTATGTGTGTTTAAACCAAGTTTAAACATAACCTTTCGCTAATTAATTTACGACACTTTAAAATTTAGGACAAAAACATTTAAAAAAAGGCACATGTATCAATTTTTCTATAAATAAAACATAAGACGATTAGGTATGTGAAAAAATAAAATTCCTTTTATTTTGTTACTTGTTTTTACAAAGCGGTGCGTTTTTATTTAAATTAATTCTGTTGTTGTTGTTGTTAGTTCATGAACTGAATACCTAGTTGAGTTTCACCAATTATTATTTTTCTTTTGTTGTAAGACTGTTGATAATCATGTTTAATTTTTATTAAAGCCACTTTAAACAAATACTTACTGTGGGATTAAAAATTTTATTTTTAAAATTATCTTTCTTTATTTTTTCTCTGCCTTTGTATTATATTGTTTCTAAGTGTGGTAGGTCTACGGTTTTATTGTTAAGTTAATATGTTTTTATTATAAGCTTGTTCCCTTTGGATCTTAAGCATCTAAAACATTATAGCACTAAAATTAGGAAATTGGGTGTTATTCTAAAAGATTTGTATAGTAGTTAAATAAGAAAAAGTTGTAATTTAAATTGAGTACAAACTTTTGATTAGGTTGGGTAAGGTTATTTACCTATTGGGTGAATGCTTTTTTTAATTTCCCTTCTTTTCTTCTTTTTCCTTTTATGTTTTGGTGTTCTTCCACCCTGATTTTGAGGTTACTTTTTTCCCACTAATAAGTGTGTTCTTAATTTATTATAATTTTGTTGTTTTGGTTATTAATCCATGAACTGCAAAGTTGAGTTTCACCAATTATTTTTGTTGTTGTAAGACATACTGTTGATAAAAATGCTTAATTTTTATTAAAACTATTTTAAGCAAATATTTAACTTACTATGAAATTGAAATTTTATTTTAAATGCTTTTTCTTTATTTTATCCCCTGGGATAGTATTATATTGTTTCTAAACCTTGAACGTGTTGGTATTATTGTTAAGTTAGTATGTTTTTATTATACGTTTAGTTCCTTTTGAATCATCTGTATCTAGAAAATGATATCATTAAAATGCAAACTTGGTATTAATCTAAAAGATTTGTAAAATTAAATAAGAAGAAGTTGTAATTTAAATGGAATACAAACTTTTGGTTAAGTTGGATAAGGTTATTTACCTTTTGGGTGAGTGGTTTTTTATATCCATCCTCATTTCTATTTCCTCTTATGTTTTGGTGTTCTTCCACCCTGATTTTGAGGTTATTGGTGTCAATTTTATAAACTAACGAGCTAAAAAACCTTTTTTTTTTGGTGTTTACATACCACTGTTCCTGTTTTTCTTATTTAATTTTTAATAATTATTTATCTGGAAAGTTTTTAAATATCTGGAAAGTTTATATTACTGTTACTTGAAAAAAAATTATTTTTTAATAAAATTGGTACTAAAATACTGACCTTTATTTTTATTGGTTACATTTGTTAGTGTAAGGCTAAATATTCCGTTTGAAATAACATTTTTGTGTTCAATCGGCTTCCCTAATTATTCTTTATGAAGTGGCTGGCCATTTTAGTTTCAAGCGACAAAGCAAACTCGAATTTTTATTTTAGTTGTTGATCGATCTCAGGGGAAAGTTGCTGTAAATAATTTTAGTGTTATCAAATTCAATATTGTAATGGTTTTAATTACTAAAATTCTGATTTTGGTATATTTATTGTACAATATATAAGACTAGCTGGCCCGGCAAACGTTGTTCTGCCCAAAAATTATTTGTCTCTAAAACCCAGTTTCACTTTCGATATTTTCCAATTTTCCGGATTTTCCTTTGGATTTTTCCGAATTTTCTTTTTTGCTAAACCACCTCGGGAGTAATACGAACAGAAAAAAAAAATAATCCAAATCGGTCAAGTCGTTCTCGAGTTTTTGCGTTACTAACACACTAACGCACTAACGCACTAACACACGGCGATTGATTTTTATATATAAGATTACGAGAAAGCTGTCTTATGAACACGTCAGTTTAGTTCGCCATCTTGGCTCAAGGCATTGGCGCATGCGTAGTTTGGGCTAATTGTGTTAGTGCAACCGTATTCCAGTTGTTCAAAAAATTTGTTAGTTATTTTGATTGTTGACATTTTAGTTTTTGAGTAGGTATTTACTATTGGAAATACTGATGAAATAGTGAAGATGGGAAATGAAATTTTATTTAAAAAGTTTTTAATATATAAAATAGATGTAGTTATTTTTTTAAATATTATCATATGTATTATGTAATGTATAATGTGTCAGATTTGTAATTTATTGCGTTAGGTGACTTTTTTATTTCTATGCATTCTACGTGTAAACGCTTTTTAAATGCACTTCATTGTGTAAAACTTTAGCGTTTTTTAAATTAAAAATATACGGTACCCCCCACCCAAGAAAAGCGCCCTTCCGTGCTTTTCAAGAATACTTCGATACTCAGCATCACTACGTTTCGATAATACAATGAAATGCTATGAACCAGTTATTTATAAAAAAAAAATAGTTTTTTTGCCGACGACCATAGCTCAAAAGTTGATGTTGCCTTCATTTTCGGAGGACCTATCGTATGAAACCGATCCAAGACTTCAGGAAGGTTCCTAGCGACCGGAATCGTGTACACATACGAACATACATCCCCCGCACAGCACGTTTAAGCACCCCCCAATACGGGAGAGAGATCTAGAGGGCTGGCGTCTTGACCAAAAGATCCGCACCGCGTGTGGGTTCATTAATCGGTTGGCTCGAATTTTAGAGATATTTGACTCAGAGTGGTTTTCGATATGAGGGAATTTCAATACTTCGTACACTTCTTGTGGATGTAATTATGTAAATTGCTGACGGCGTGATCTGATAAGGAAGTGTTTGGTTTACCCGGAGTTAACATTTTCGTTTTTATTGATTGTTTATATTTTATCATAGTTTTTTTAGATAATGTTTGGTTTGTCCTATATAGCTGCGTTACAATTATTACGATCTACTTGATATATAATGTGAAATTTAAATTTTTTGTCAATTTTATCTTTTAAGTTTTTGTAGAAAAGTTTTTGGGTTGTGTTATAATTTTTTAATGCAGTATTAATTTGATTTTTTTAGTTCTTTTTCTATTTTTTCGGATAGCCCTTGGATGTAAGGTATTGTGGTGTAACTTTTTATTTCCTCTTGATTGTTGTTGAATTCATCGTTTAAGAAATTTAGTTGTAAGTTTATTGAATTGTTTTGGTGTTACGTTTTTGTAAAATTTTAATTCTAGTTTTGATATTTTTGTTTATAAAATCGAGTGGGTAATTATTTAATAGGAGCATGTTTGTGAGTATTTTTAAATTGGAATTATAATGTTTTTATTAGATAATAGTATTGCTCGGTCAAATAATCCTGCTATTACACATTTTCTGTATTTTATTGTTGTTAGAATTTAAATTTAAGTATCTATTTGTTTTTGTTTGTTTTCTAAACCAATTTGTGCTAATACTGCCATCATCTTCTCTTGAAAGTTAAATC
This sequence comes from Agriotes lineatus, assembly GCA_940337035.1. NCBI lineage: Eukaryota > Metazoa > Arthropoda > Insecta > Coleoptera > Elateridae > Agriotes > Agriotes lineatus. The sequence goes on from CALNHX010006759.1 coordinate 19,349, forward strand.
TAGGAAATTTATTGATTTGTTATTGTTTCAATTTTCTATGGTAAATTTTAATCGTGGGTGAATATGGTAAATTTTTGAAAAATAGGTATTATTTTATTTTTGTTTGCTTCTATTATAGTATCATTAACGTATCTTTGGTATAGTTAAATATGTTGATTATTTTTAATGAGTTTTTTCCAAATCCATTAAAACCAATTCAGCGATTGTGCTGGGTATTGGTGATCCGAATTTTTGACAGTATATATTGTAGAAAATATATGTATTAAGAAAACATTTTAACGCATTTATGAATTCATTTTTAGATATTTGTTTTAAAAAACTTTGCACTTCTAATATACCTTGTGTCGTTCACCTATAACTTAGATTTACTTACCAAGCGGCTAGTCAAATTTAGGGGAAGTAAATTATTGAAAAAATATGCGATTAAATAAAAAACGATAAATAGAAAAGTTGTTCATTTTAGTGAGCTCTATCACTGGTTAAAATATTTGCATTTATTTCCATAAGACCCTGTATACTATAAACTATACTATACACTATCAATATATATTTAAATACCAGCGATAAAATCATACTACCAATATTTAAATAAAAAATACTTCACTTAACTTTTTCCTTGGAACTTCCTTTCCAGCTGAACACTATTTCTCATTCGGAACCATTTTTGGGATTAACCGCAGGACTTGAAATTTAACACGTAAGTCCCGAAAACACTTTTAGTGCCGGGTAGAGATGTCAAATTCTCACATTTTCTTTCAGAAGGATATTCTCGAGAATGTTACCGAGAAGATTCTCGAGAATATTCTTGACTATTCAATTCACCTGCCATCTGTCAAAAAGTGACCAATGAAAATCCAGAATTCTGACGTTTCTTGACCAATCAAAAAAATATCAGTGGATATATCTTCCTAGAAGCTATTCAAGTGACTATTTTTAACAAATGCGATTTTGATTAGGAAAAGTCAATATTAGTGTTCTGTTACTATAGAAATTGCATAGTTTGTTGCTAGATTTACTGAAAACTAATTTGAAAAAGTAGTTTGGTTCATTAAATAGTCCCTCGAATACCATTCTTAGTCAAAGTTAAGTAGATTATTTTTGCGGTGGTGCAACTACTCATGTCCATTGCGCTTGGGATTAGGACTCGTGCTAGCGCACTCGTCCTAATCGTACCAAAGCGCAATGGACATTCGTGACACCACCGCAAAAATAGTCGACATAACTTTGACTACTCATGGTATTATAAGTGAGTATATTCTCAAGAATTATTCTTTCGCATTCCGGCCTTCAGAATGTTTAAACCTGCAAAGTTTTATATTGTAAGGACCTTGGGATCAGGCCATCGCAAACATATGACTCAGCGTCCCGATCATTCGAGAACGACCTAAGGCGTGTCACGACCTTGAGCCGGTTCACGTGCGGACGGATGAGTCACACCCTTCGAGAAACGACCTTAGTGACTCATGCACGCGAACACGTCAGCGTTGCGGGAAGGATCGAGCAAGGTCTCAACGTTTCCGGGATGACTCACCCGGCGCATATATAAATACGCGAAAAGGAAATAAGAGGACAGTCGAAGTCGAAGTCCGAGTGCCGACTCCAGCTTTGAAGTACGCAGAAGCTGCCACATAAATAAACCCGAGTGTACTAAAATCTAGCCATATAAATAACGCGTTGTAAATAAATCTCGACAGATAAATCATTAATGTTTAAATCGCGTGAAAATAAATGAAGTGTATTGGTGTTAGAAATAGTTCCTGATTAGTTATAAATAAATTGTGTTCCGCCTTAATAGTCTTGTTTTGTAAATAGTAAAAATAAATTGCTGTAAATAAATGCTTAAAACAAGAAGCGGCGTATAATTTTTAATAGCCCCAGATAGTAAATCGTAACAATATTAATTATGGGTTATGAAAATAGTCTGCTTTGTTAATAATTAAAAACAGTTAACTTGTAATATGCAACTCAAACCTTTCCTAAACCATGTAATTTAACGATTTTAACTATGTTTGTATTTATTTACTGATGAAGCTAACAAAATTAACAAAACGTTGAACCAAATTTGTAATTATTAAAGATTATTTTGAAATATGATTTTTATTAATCAATATAAAATCATGAATAACTAATAATAATTTATATCAGCAATTTGACATATAAATCTCCAAACTAATGCTAATTTAGGCATTATTGTTAATACACTAATCAGTAGATACAGCAACTCGCAGCACCAGGAATGCATGAACAAAACAGACTGACTGGGATTCCCATACAATGTGATTGCAAACCAGCATGTCAACACCTAAACACCCTACAGATAGAAACACTGGGATTCCCCTGATAGCCACAGTTGTGCTAAGCAATTTTCTGTGCCCACTCACTGACTCACCTTCTCCTTGTAATATTCTCTGAGAATATTCTTTTGCTTCCAATACTTTATTACAAGAGAATTTTCTGCCTTCGAATATTCTCGAGAATATTCTTTTAAGAAACCCTAGTCATATCTCGTTCTCACCTTTTGTAGCAAGTAGAACCATCTCTTATAATTTTGCTCTAAAAAAGTGAGGCTAAGTTATTGCAACTTATACAATGTCAGGTAGTTGGAACTTGTGCTAGAACACAACAAAATATAAGAAAATTCCTGGTAATTACAAAAACTTTATTTCAAAAATACTGAGATTCTGGCAGTTACAATAAGTTAGTTGGTAGTTGTTTAAAATCAGGTCACATGCACTTAGATTCCACGCAGCTACACTCCGAAAGTAAGCAAAATAAAACCCTCCCCTACTGCACATAGTTCAATTCGTGAAATTTCCTGGCAAATTGCACTTCTTGGTACCGATAGTCGCTCTGGTCCGTATTCCATGCCAAATACATGTACACGCTCCACACGCTGGCCAGCAGCAGTCTGTCTAGGCTATAAAGAACCACATTCATGGCGTGCACTTTCAATTTGTAACACCTTACCTCATGAAAGGCACTGCCCAGAAAATAATAAGGAAGCCGATGAAGCTGGGGTGCCTCATGTGCGCATACAGCCTCTGCAGCTCCCGCGATTTGTACGAGCTGGGATCATGGAAGCCTTGAATGCTGTAATAAACCTGCACCAGGAAAATCGTTGGTTTATTGGACAGTTTTAAAATGTACAGAGTGAGCGACCATGTCTCGGTCCCTCGATATCTTATACGTACTTGCTTAATGCCCAACAGTTCAGTGACGTCCATGCAAATTGTGCCGACATATATTATGGCCCAGGCGAAGGCATGGAGGGTGATGAACGCCCACCAATAGAGGCGAGAGTTGGTGTTAATGCTCCACAGTGCCACTTCTGGTACATTGTGCCAATATTGCAATATTATCTGCAATTATATATTGGCTTGAAAATGTTCCGCTTTAAAGTAATGAAGATTAGTACTTGTAAAGTTAGTGATGTTGATATAGCATAAACACTGCGCTGCAGGACGTGTAGGTTCCAGGAGGACAACCATTTCTTCACCTCTGGAAGCGCTAGTACCGAATGTTGCAATATGAAGATACTTAGCAGGAGCTGGTCAATGAATAGAGACCACGTGGCAGAAAGCCAGAAGTCCTCTGAAAACGTTCGTGTTTAGTTTTATAGTACAATAAGAATTATATGGGCGGGCATAAAAGAGGCTCAGGCTAGTACGAACTAGTCAGTTAAAAGCAAAAGAGGTTACATAATTATGTTAGTTTATTGAATGCTTTTGGACATTACACTAATGACTAGTCATCATATGTCTTACTATACTATATAAATAATGTCAATAATTCCATAGATTTAATGAAAATCTTATTAGTACTTTGTAGTACCTACTTTATAAAATTTCAATATAAATTCATTGTAGTTGCAAACAATTCCAGTAATATTTTATTAAAATGTAATAATTCTGTAATACATCTGTTGCAAACAGAATATGCCACTATTGGTATTTTGGAAACTAAAAGAGTTACAGAGTCGTATTAAGGTTGTGGTTTTAGTACTACGAAATCTAACTCAAATGTTGGGAGCATTTCTAGCGTTTGAATTGAAACAAAGTGCAAGAGCACACAGTAGTTTGCCAAGAAATAAGGAAAACAGGAAAAACATCAAGCAAAACAATATTTTCCAATTTTAAACATTTTAGAACTGATAAGACTGATAAGAAAGACGAACCATTGGAAAATATCGCTCTGGAAGAAAACTGGTTAGGGCAACACACGATACAGTTGACAACGACCGGTTGCAGTATTACAGGTACTTGATAGGAAATGATAAAATTCAACTGTGATACTGAGGTATTCGCAACTAAAGAAGAAAAAACAAAAAGACAGGAAGCCCAGACAAGAACAAAAAATGAAAAGTAGCAAAGAAGAACAGGAGTATGGAAACGATGGGAGGCTCATCCAAGGAAGAAAAAGACAAATCACTGGGAAAAGAACAGAATAAAAGAACAGGAGCTAGTAGAAAAAATTTTATGTTGGGGATAATGGGAAAGATTATCTACGATATAAAAGAACTGTGCAAGGACCAAAAGAAACGACAAGTAGAAACACAGAAAATGAAGGAAGGGATGAAAAAGCTAAAAAATGAGCAACACTCATTACTCAAAAAAATAGTCGCGATGCGGAATGAAAGTAAACAACTGAAGAGTGAAGTGAAGTGGAAATATTAGCGAACAAAATTGAAAGAATGAAAAGAAACAAAAAGATGAATATCATAATAATGGGAAAAGAATTCGACCAAGGGGAGGTAAAAGGAGAAGTGAAACATTTCTTACTGGAAGAAATATGAGTGAATGTGAAACCATACACTGCATTTATAATAAAACAAGAACTTAAAGATATTATCACTGTAAATTCGAAAACTGGGAAGAACAACTAATAATGAAAAATAAGAGAGAAAAAAGATTTATATTAACGATTAAACAGCAAAAAAAAGGGATGCAGAAAACCTTAAGTGAATATGCAAAGAAAGAAAAAGAGAAGGGCAAGACAACAACAGTACACTACAGAAAAGTAGGTAGTAGTAGATATACAAGCCTGGCAATTGAATGAAAATGCAACAACCCGCAATCATTTGCGGTTATAATAAATCCCATAGAAGTTAATTTAGCTAAATTGTCAGGAAGGAAAGAATAAGCTAGAAGCCAACATGCATAATTGACAGTATTACAAACACACGACAATGTTGCAATCTTGAATATTGAATTGCATCAGGGAAGTCAAAAAACTCGATCTTAACTTACTGGCAAAGATTTCAAAGAATCGGGTGGCAACAGCAAACTTGTAACTTCTGTGAAGTGAGAAACGTTAAATCAGTTTTCTTCCATGCAAACCAAAAATGTAATTCGGCAAAACGATAAGTTACGATTCGGAAGCGTTCCGAAACGAGGGGCCTGGAAAAGCCTTCCTCGAGGGTCCGTGGTCATGCCGAAGTCAGTTCGTTCCCGGATCCTGCGAGATAATAAATTAATTACCGACGTAAGCCGCTTTTGGGCGTATCGCGCCTCGGCGCAACGCCGCGTGCCGCGCGAATCAACCTATGTCAAAATTGAAGGTTCTATTTAAATTATAAGTGACTAGTGCAGTGCCAAGCTACTCTAAAATAAAAGAATACCAAAAAAGCCAGGGGCATCCAAAAACCAGCCTAACACCTTCCGGATTCAATAATAATTTCGGGCGTCCGCGTAAAATGAAATTAAACCACTTCTCAAACGAACGACGGCTCTGGACGCAGGTCAGTAATTTATGGTATTTTATTAACCAACTAAATGCAGGGCTGCTATGAGTATTCTTCCCTTCCACAGTGAATTTATGTCATAAATTTAAGCATAATTGATTAAACCTTTTTACGAAGCTTACCGTTAAATGATCCCTGATCAGATAGGGTGAAAATCAATTGTAATTATTCCAAATTTTTAGTTTCTTTTAATATTGATCCAAATTTTTAGTTGCTTTTAATATAAGTCTATTAATCTTTTGTGAGTGTTTTATGTAACCAAAAACTCAGCATTACAACCCCTACGTTACTAATAGTGGTCAGGCAGATGCGTTACAATCCCCTACGTGCAAATAGTGATCTACGGGTTTGAAACAACCCCTATATCACAAATGGGTGGCAGCACGTTAAACTGGTGGCCAGGGGGTTTGCTATCAACCCCTTAGTTACAAAAACACAGGAAAGTAGCTAAAAAATGTAAAGAATGACAATGTAGGATACTAAAAAGAAGATGAAAAAAATAAAGATAGGAAATTGTGCATGGCAACATGGAATGTCAGAAGATCATTTGAAGAGGGCGTGCTAAAGTGCCCAATACAAGAAATGAAGAAATCTAATATTCAAATCTATGCCACGCAAGAAACAAAACAAAGAGGATCTGACCTAACATAAATGGATGACTATGTGTTTCTTAATAATGGAGAAAATAACAAGATGCTTGGGACAGGATTCATGATCAATAATAGGCTGAAAGAGGCAGGAATAGCTTTCAAACCTATTTGATAAGACTTGAAGTCTAACATTAGTCAACACACATGCACCAATAGAAGACGTCAATCTTGATTTTAAAAAGAAGTTCTATAAAAATTTAGAAAAAGAAATAGAAAATACCAAGGCATGATTTGAAGATAGTGGTAGTAGGTGATTTTAATTCGAAAATTGGCAGAAAAAATATATATCGGCCAACAATTATATTGGTATTCATAGTAAACATTTGGGGACTATTGAAAATAGAAGATTCTTAATTGATTTCGCAAGTGAGGGAAACTTGAAGATAAAGAGTTCTTATTTTAACCATAAAGACATCCATAGTCACATGAATATCTCCACATAGGAAAACGTGCAATCAGAGACGAAAGTAAAGTCATTTGAACCAGATTAAAAATTATTTTAACGAAATTCAAGAACGCAAAAGTCGCATGATGCCATTTTAATGAACTTTAAGCCCATTTTAATCAGAATAAAAAATTAAGGAGGTTAAAGACCGCAGATACAAGTGATATTTTGCATTGCTGATGAACTTCAACGCTATTTTAACCAGATTAAAAATTATTTGAACGGGAATCAAGACGGAAGAAGCGATATTTTGCACTTTCATGAACTTCAATGTCATTTTAACCAAATTAAAAATTATTATAACGGGATTCAAGATCGTGTAATTGATATTTTGCCATTTTAATGAACTTTAAGGCGGTTTTACCCACATTTAAAAAAATCACGATTAAAGATCGCATAAGCGATATTTTGCCATGTTGATGAACTTCAAGGGCATTTTAACCGAATAAAAATTATTTTAAGAGAATTCAAGATCGTACCAGCTATATTTAAAATAGTATAATTGATATTAGTAGTCAATTTAGCCTGATTAAAAATCGATTTAATAAGTCTATATACAGTTTGAAAACATTTAAACCGGTTTTAACGAGATAAAGATCGTCAAAACAAGATGTAGTCGTTGCATTTTTATAATTTATTTTAAAATAATAAGTAAATTTCACGAAATACAAAATCGATTATACCACATCAACATTACTTTAAGGAAATATTTTTTAACGAGATTAAGGGTCGTATAAAAGGTTGATTAATGATATGTAAAGTTGTTTAAATAATGATAAAATATTATCTATACTTTATATTGTTACTACATAATAGTACATATAAAAGAGAACCAGTTGTAAAATTAAATTATTCTGATGTACAGTCGTGTTCAAAAATGTGTTGTACAGACAGTTGTAAGTTTATTGGTGGTTATGTTATTAGTCAACAAGGGCTCACACTATATCATTAACTATAGTTTGTTCAGTAAACATAAAAACACAAAGTAGCCTTTGATTTCCAAAATTTCATGAGTGTACTTCCAAAGTTCAGCTTTGTCTAGGAATGTACTTACAAAAAGTTACTAAAACAAATAAGTTAAGGGTGTGACATTTACTTCCCATCTGTCATAAATGTTGTAATTAACAACTTTTAAGGATGTTATACAAATACTGTGTTGGATACTTTTGACGTAGCGTTTATTAATAGGTATTTTTATTACATTTTAATAAACTTCAGGTGAGGATTTCTAGAAAAATATCTACTTTGACACTGACAATGACAAATATTATTTGTCATTTTTAAATTCAAATCTGCCTGTATGCAGGTGTGGAAACCTTTACAAAACAAAATACAGAATCCCTAGTACAAAAATTATATGCACATGGCAACTTCAAAATTTTTTTAATGTTTTTGTGTTTACTGAATGCCCTATAGGTAGACCTAAACTTCAGCGAAATTAGGAAGGTGAGCAAAGTAAACAAACACTGAAAATCAGGTGATAGAAAAGCGTTCTGGGATTGGCAGTTTCGAAGAGAAAGTCGAATACCGCGTATGCGAGCCTTTACACTAGAGAAGGAATGAGCGTTGTTTTGTTGTGCGGTAATTTCTTTTAGAGGAACATACAACGAACGTTTACGTAAAATGCGCACCGTGTGAAACTGGTTTAAGCTGCACTGAGAACTGTCAGAATCTTTGTTTGCATGGCTCGTCTTCGTAACCTGGCTCCAGTTTAGATTTATACCTTCAAAATATCTGTATATACAACACTTTTTTGAACTTTGTGTAATTAATTTATATTCACAAAACACCGCAAAACACAAATGCTGTACAATACTTTCATGAACACGACTGTACATCACAAAATACGACAGCATAGTTCGTGACAGCAAATTATCAATAATATCGACTTATAGTTTTATTAAAGTGTTACAGTTTGCTTTTAGTTTTTCGATTTAGTTGGTAACTTCGAGCGTCAAGATATATTAAGGGTACATTTTTATTATTTTAATTTTTTTTATATGTTATTCCCACATACATTGGCAGTTCAAAACACGTCTTATCAAAGAGCATATCATCATTATATGCTCTTTGGTCTTATTTTATTTTTATCCTAACCGGCTTATGCGCGGCGGCCATTTTCGTTGAGCAATGCGTGCCAATTATTAATTTTGGAGACATTAGCGTTAACTTCAATATCATTGCACTGGATTGTAACAAAATAGTACATTAAACATCAAGGTAGCGAAGCTCAGTATTATAACCTGAGAGCATATTAGATACTCAGCGCGCAGCGCGAAGTATCTAAAGCGCGAAGGTTATAAGACGATTCGCTACCGTGGTGTATATACAATAACGGTGCGTTCTGAGACTAGTAGTGCAAAAACTATTTTATCTACGACCACTACTAAAAGTAGGGCTTTTAGCGCTAGCTTGTTTCACTAAAAGTGACGTTTTATAGTTTACCGTGGTTAAAGAAATCAGCTGTTCTCTTTTAGCACATGGGCTAAAAGTGAAGTGAGGTTCTAAAACTACAATTTAGAACTGGATGTGAAGTTGTAAACGTTGTAAAGTTATTTTAGTTGGTTTTTGCGTTACAGGTAAAGTGTTTTTGAAATAATTAAAGCGTTATGTAATGAATACAGTCAGATGTGGAGTATTAATAATTACATTTCCTAACTGACCTTGACAGTACTGGCTTCGCACAAACAGTCGCCCGCGCGCATGGGCTACTGTTTATTATGACATAAATTAGAAGTGTCGTAGATGCAAACCTTTGTTAAATCGATATTTATGGATTAATAACAATAAAATTAAGGTCGTAGATAAAATATTCTATGCAACGCGTGCTAAAAGTCGTTTATGCACGAGACATGTTATGAAACTCAGCCTTTGGCTTCGTTTCATAATTTTCATGTCTCGTGTATAAACATCGACTTTTAGCACTTGTTGCATAAATCGCTATTATCCAACACCTCCATATAATAAAACTATTATTATGTTGATTTTGCATAAGTAATGTGATATATTACTCACTAGTGAGAGAATATTCAAAAAGTCACTAGTGAGAGAATGTAGAAAAATACCATGAATAACAAAATTAGATTTTACACTATTTATTATTCAAATTAATATTTGGAACTCCGAGGGCCCCCTTGGAGAGGGGCGAAGCCCCAAGGCTCCCCTAGAGAGAGGCGGGGCCGGAGCCCCGGGGGCCCCTTTGGAGTGGGGCGGAGCCCCGAGAGCCCGATTGAAGATGGGCGGAGCCCCGAGGGCCCCCTTCTTTGGTCGGGTGGATGGCAGAGGCGGGGTGTGTAACAGAACGGAATGGCCCAACGTAATAGGCCTAAAAATGGTGGTAAATTGAATAGGGTAGACCGCGCAATAGCGCGCGCAGCCCCGTTTATTTGTCAAATAAATTTTCAGTAGAAAGATAACAAGTGCTTGAAAAATGTTCGGAAATATTTGGAAATATGTTCTGCAGCTATTTTTTCAATAAGTGCATGAGTGCATGCCAACTGAAAAAATCCCGACTCCGAAGAAGGAGGGATTTTTTCTTGGAGGCATGCACGAATGCTTTTGTTGAAAAAAAAATAGCTGCATAACATATTTCCAAATATTTCCATAAGGAAATTTTTTAAGCACGCGTTGTATTTTGATAGAGAATATTGCGAATGAAAAAACACAGTAAAGAAAACATTTTTATTAAAAAAAAAACGAAACTAATATCTGAGTACTAATAGTTTACGATTTTTTGTGATGACAGTGACATAAGTGGAAATTTTCCGGTAAATTTCCGATTATCAATTTTCGCCGTTACCATGGAAAATTTCCAACTAAATTTGCATAAGGGATATTCTCAAAATAATTACCTACATGAACAATATATGGAGGTGTTAGATAAAATTTTGTATTAAACTCGTGTGGAATTACACATTAGTCACTTATTAAAATTAACCACTCGACCTAACGGCTCGTGGCTAATACTTCTTGCGTGACTAATGTGTAACATTCCACACTCGTCTAATAAATAACTATTTTTCAGTAAATTCTCCTCTTTAATTTTAGTTCGTTGCATTAAAAGCCTTACTTTACGCCTAATAAGTGAAAATGGACTCTGAAACTTGGTATCAAAAATTAACAAATTCCACTTTTTAGAGCTTACATTTTCAGTGTATGTATAATCTGTAACCTCATTTACCTTGCGGTGTAGAGGCTGGTGCTTTATGCGCTGGCATCTGGCAGTACAATGCTTAACTTGCCCCGCATTCGGGATACAGAGTTGGAGCGCGCCTTTGGTGCTTGTGCAGCAACCATTGTGTGAGTTGTGTGTCTTGGTGATGTGTTGACCTTGTTACTCTATCTCTTAGGTCTGTGGTTCTGAGTAGAGCACAGTTAATTTGGTGCCCAACTGTGAATGGTCTCACTGAGCCCGATTCTAATCGCCAAGGAACGGGAAAATTCCGACCCCAGCGAGATTCCAACTGAGGATTTGCTTAATGCAAGCCTGGCGCTTACCTATCTGCGCCACGCAGCTTCTGTACATTTTCAGTGAAGGGATGAAATATTAAATTTGATTTTTTTATTACAATTAGGTATGATCGAGTACTCACCATCGCTAGAGTAATAACATTGATAAATATTTCCTTCTTTTTTAGAATTTTTTTAAAATTGATATTTTTAATTTTTTTGAAAGTTTGAGGGTTAATATCTATGGTGGGGCTCGGTATAAGAATCTAATTTTTGCGTATAGTATACACCTATATGATAGCAAACCACAGTAAAAATTAAACTTTGATATTTGCCTCTGAATAAAGTTATGCATTTTCTAAAATCGTTGAAACAGTGTGCGTTTAACTACCGGTAACAATCTTGAAATGTCAGAAATATTTATTTTACCAATTTATACTTTGTTTTTGAACGTAATATAACTTTTTTAGTGTAGATTATGCTTTTGTGCTAGCCTAAAACATATTAATCTTAACAAAAAAGTAAAGGTTATAAAAAAAATAAAATAAAAAAGTATATTTATATTTTATATAATAAGAATTAAAGAGTACATTTTGGAAAAAATAAATTGTATTTTAAAATGCTTACTGAGTTAAGAATAGTTAAAGCAGCTAAAAGGTTCATGTCATCATGTCTCTACAAACTAAATATGCCTGACAGGTCTGTAGGTCTGTATAAGAGTAATACTGTAGGCCATGAGAGTGGGGCTGTGACAGGTCTGTACAGGATTAGCCTGTCTGATTGGGCGATGGGCCTGTCAGAAGAAATAAGCATGCTCCTAAACAGTCATTCAGATTTAAAAAAGTTTCAAGTAAGTTAGCCTAATCTTAAATTTGTAACATTTATTAAACTTCAACAAAATTAATTTGATTCAACTTTGTTTTATTTGGGATATTTTTTAAGGCTATAGGTATATAAACTCCATGTTAAACCTAAACTTGTGAAACTAGACCTTTATTGTTGTCAGGACTTCGAAAATATGTATTCACAGTAAGTTTAATAACGTTGTTAAAGTGCATATTTAAAAAACTCATAACTTTGTTCAGAGGCAAATATCAAAGTTGAAATTTTTACTGTGGTTTGCGAGGTGGTTTGCTATCATATAGGTGTATATTATGTGCATAAATATATATAAATATACTTTTTTTATTTGATAACCGTTACTTTTTTCTGTTAAGTTTAATGTGTTTTTAGGCTAACACAAAAGCTTAATCTACTCTAAAGAAGTTATATCACATTCAACAGCAAAGTGTAAATTGGTAAAATAAATATTTTAGGCAGGATTGTTACCGATAGTACACACGAGAGACACACACATTGTTTCAACGATTTCAAAAAATTCATAACTTTGTTCAGAGGCAAATATCCAAGTTAAAGTTTCTGTGGTGGTTTGCTATCATATAGGTGTATATTATGTGCAAACATTTGATTTTTATTCCAAGCCCCACCAGAGATATCAACATCAACCCTCAAACTTTGAAAAAATTTAAAAATTCCGATTTATTCATGCAGACACTAAATCGTTACCTATTTACTAATTTTGACATTTATAAATGACGTTTTAAAATACATTAAAGTCCAAAAGCTACTAAAATCATATAAAAAGGAACAGGCTAAAATATACTATTAAGTAGGTAAGTATATTTAGTTTTATTGTGTTTGCAAACGCATCTGCTTGCAGTTACATTATGGCAATCGTCGCAGGGCCTACCATTCTTTAAAATGTGCTACTATTCTCTCAAATATTTAGTTACATAAGATTTTTCCAATTTAAATTTTTGTTGAAGAGAAAAGAATGAAAATCAAAATCAAAATGGAGGTATACCTTCTAGAAACAAAGAAACCAACACAATTTTAAACAGCACTAAACACTGTGCTGACAATTTTGATACTTAGAAAGAAATGTTTTGCATATAAAAAATATTGCGTACATAAGAATTTACATTTTAGATGTAGATAACACAAAAATTTCATGTAAAAAATATGTAAGCATAGAACCAGACATCGATGTAGAAAACAACACTTTTGGTGTTTTCTTAGTTAACAAATAACAGGATGTCACCCGAACTACAAATAGTAAAAACTCTACAACGTAATCTCGTTTGCTTTAGAATTGAATTACAATGAATTAAAGTTATTTATGTCTAGATGCCCTGCTTGAAAAACAAATGAATTCAGTCAACCTGTCAGCCTAATAATTGTCCAATGAGAAAGGGCATCAGCATCAAAACATTAGTAAACATCTAAAAATAAGCTCCACGCACTGTACGCAAAAATACTCACTGTGGGCTCCTCTTTGAAATCGGTTGTAATTTGGGTCAGACAAAAACACCATAAGTTCCACAACCGTGTAAAACGTAGTCGCCAGAGCAGTCACGGCAACGGCGCCGTTAAAACCTGCTTGCACTTTTTCTTTTACGGACATGTCAACTATGATTCACAAACAATCCAAATGGAAATAGTTGGGCAGGTAAACTCCTCTATCGACACACACCGCGGTTTGTTTATTAGCAAACATGACATCATGACATAATAGCGTTGACCAGTAGTTCTCAAACGGTTAGGCAAGTGGTGCCTATTAAAGCAGCTTGAGGTTTAACTAAAAAATTCAGTACCAGTTGCGAAGGATTTTGCATTTGCTATTTTATTATGTGAAAAATACACGAAAACAATTTATGGTAAGTTTGCTGTTGTTTAAAGACGAATTGAAATGGCCCTTTCGGTTTGAGATCTACTGGATATTGTGATGCACCCACGCAAGCAGGTGGTGCGCATGCGTATAGAATATTTATGGCTGCGTTCCATGGACGACAACCATATTTGTTTTGTGACAACCATTTGCTGGGTGGTTGTACAGGCAGCATTAATAATTCGAGAAAGACTCGCCGAACTTTGCAGTGCGTCGTCCGGCGATATGTCCCGAAATCATGCATTTTTTGTACTAATGAAACAAATAATTATTGTGGTTAGAATAATCAGATGCATCTTGAGCTTTTATTGCCAGCATTGCCAATATATGGTTAAATGCTTCTTAGTTAAATGTAACTTGATTTTCGTTGGTAATACGGCTAGCAAGTTTAGTATAATTAAGAAAAATTTCGCTTTTAACATGACAAAGCATTAATACAGTATTTGTGTATAATCTCATAATCTGATTTTCCTAGATTTAAATTTAACAAATATAGAGTAAAACACAAACTTGAAAAAATGCTGTAGCTGTTTCTCATTCATCCAATACTTAATTATTTAAAGATAGGTTTTCCCCTAAGAAATACATATATTATCATAATTTTAAAAAGTTACAAGTTGTTGCATTTTTGTTTCTTAAACCCTGAGTGGAGGTCGAAAGATGACAAGAAAAAATATTGTTTTTACCAAAGATTTTAATCAAATCAATATTCACGACGCTACAAAGAATATTCTATAATTATGCTCAACGTTGTGTAATAAAGAAATAGATGACAACAACGGTCAAACCACGTGTGTCACGTTTGCATTGTCAGCGATCAGGCGCAGTTCGTCCATGATTCGGTCCTGCCGTCACCGTAGCCTTCATATCGCAATGGTAAGCAAATACGTCAGGCAGCGTTCTTAGCCGAACTGGTAAAACGTCTGACTAGCAATCGAATACCCACTGGGAGTGCAGGTTCGAATTCTACCAACTGCGATGTTTTTTCTTTTGCGAATTAAGGCAATTCGCATTACTCAACTGTTTCTTTTTATCGTCTCCGTTTTATTAGAAACATTAAGATATTTTTATCTATTTTGTATATAATTTTGAACATTTGTTAACCGTTATTCGATCTTGTGGTGGGCTTTCTTTGTTAAAGACGTTAAAACATTGTTGTCGATAACTTTTTTATTTGGGATTCCATTTGAAAAATGCAAAAATGATTTTAATTAGAGCAAGGCCACCTACGTATGTGGTGCACTAAAAAGCAAGTTGTTCATATTTCCAGCTGTCACTTTGACGTAAATGTGACAGTTTGAATTTTCAATTTCAAGAGAAGAATTCGTGATACTATTGGTGAATGTGTTATTTACTTCTTTAACTCAGCTCAATTTTCATTTATGTAGCCATGGGAAAACTATAATTTCTGAGCAAGAGTTCTGAGGCTGAGTTCTGACAGCGCATTCAAGACGCATTTACACGTGTCCGAAACATTTCACGAGTGTTTGAGGGAGTATGACAATCATTAATCCGATGACCAGAATCCTGTATTTTCTCAGAAGGGGGGAATTTCGAAAATGTATTGTAACTGTGTTTTATTAGTATTTTCCTTATAACTTTTTAATAAAGCGTTTTCGGACATGTGTTTATTGGAACTTCTTTCACTTACTAGTTCCCTACAACTAGCTGTAGAAATTTGGCCTTATGTTTTAATAACACCCTGTATAATATATATCAGTACGAGGAACTGCCTCTTTTGCATTCGATACCTGCATGTATTAAAAGGTAAAAATAACATATCTCACTTTAATTGTGCCGCATCTATGTCTTGGTATTACTTTAAGAAGTTATAACTTATCAATAATTTTCCCATTTATATTTGGTGCTTAATTATAGTGGTGGTGTCACTGGTGTCTGTATTTAAATGTAATCAGTTCCGCGCCGGGTTAATTGGCGTCAGGGTGGGGGTTTGTTTACGTCTGGTTTACATTTTGATTTGACGCAGCGGTCGTATACCACGATCACGTGACAGATCGAGGACACCAGCGCTGCCAGTGGTAGATACTGTACTATTACAGAGCCGTAAATATCATCGCAGATTCTGTAGCATGGCGATCGGTCTTCTTCCCTCTTACTCCATGCTTGCTATGAAGAGCATTATAATTATCATTGGTTTATTTTTGCGCTATTGGAAGCGTTCAGAGGTTAACAATTCATCTGTCATCTGTCAAAAAGTGACCAATGAAAATCCAGAATTTTGACGTTTCTTGACCAATCAAAAAAACATCAGCGGATATATCTTCCTAGAAAGTATTCAAGTGACTATTTTAAACAAATGTGATTTTTATTTGAAAAAGTCAATATTAGTGTTTTGTTACTATAGAAATTGCGTAGTTTGTTGCTAGATTTACTGAAAACTAATTTAAAAAAGTAGTTTGGTTTATTGAATACTCCCTCGAATGCCATTCTTAGTCAAAGTTAAGTAGATTATTTTTGCGGTGGTATCACTAATATCACTAATATCCAAAGCCCAATGGACATTCGTGATACCACCGCAAAAATAGTCGACAAAACTTTGACTACTCATGGTATTATAAGTGACAATTAAGTACCATTTCATAACCTATAATTTTTACTAGTAACTCTTTTCACTAAGTTTGTATTACATTACAGAAAAAATCGGTAAAGGGCTTTACTCGGAACTTCCTTCGCAAGTAGTAGAAGTTTGAGACAATTTTCGCAAATATTAGCAAATATTAAAGCAAAACAAAAGCGTTCAAAATTATGTACAACATAGTTACAAATATCTTAATATTGCTGAAACAGTAAAACGAAACACTCAGCAATGCCCATTACATCAATCTGCAAAGTAAAAAAAGACAATGCAGGCGGTGAGATTTGAATTTGAGCTCCCAGGCGCGTCTCGAATCTAGTTATATGCTTGAACCACTGTACCACGTTGTATACGCTTCCCGCTGCGTTATAAAGACGCTGTAAAATTATGTCCCATTTGCGATGTTCACCTATATCTTTAGGTCTCATTTTCGCCTTTCTCACGATTACAATACTTCATTCGTCTTTTTGATGCAAAAAAATGAATTTGTAAGTATATGTTCACTAAACTCATATAAGGTTTCTAAAATTTTCTGACTGAACTTAGAAATTAAGCTTTTTTTAAATGTAACTTCAAAATTAGTGAAAAAATCAGGTGTGATACACTCACACAACTTCTTTTTACAGTGATCTTATAATTAGCAAAAATTTGATTTTTAATTTCTAAGCATTTGTCAAAATTTTTCAAAAAATTCTACAAAAGCGGTACAAAATAGAGCGATAGTTGAAGAGACAAATTTCTCTAAAATTTTAAGCTGAATTAAAAAATGTAATACTATACCCAGTGTTCTATTTAAAATAGGAGTTAATAATAAAAATAGAATAAAAAAACAAAAGAAACCCATTTTAGAAGTATTCAACTGAAAATCACCTATCTCACATCAATGCACATTAAAAATGTAATAAAAAATATAAAGTTTGAAAAATTACAAGAGTAAACATCATACTTCCGGTTATGCGATTTTCTTCAAAAGCTTGCTGTCTCATCTACATAGTACACAAAACTTATATATGAAGTTTCAACGCTATACCTCTTTTCGTTTTTGAGATATTCTGTTTACAGACATATTAACAGGCCAACTGTCACACAAACAGACAGACTGATACACAGATAGACAGACTGACACACAGACAGACAGACCAATGAACAAAAACATGTATTTTGGGTTCAGGGGACTTTAAAACGTGAAGATCTGTTAAAAACTCAATTTACAATTTTTGGGGTGAATCTAATACTTCCTTTGCAGTAAAAGGAAGTAAAAAGTTGCTAATAAAAGTTGTAGGTTACTACAGCTTTTATTTCTGGTAGAATACCTCTTTCCAATGTTATTATTGATATCCATATTTACTTAAGATTTGAAACATTAATGACTTTGACTGTTAGGTACTTCATATTTTAGAATTTCAATTTTTTGGTGTAGCCAAGTGACAAAACTGAAAGTTGCCAAAGAAACACATTTGTAAGTGGTAAGAGAAGCTGAGTGGCGCAGATGGGTAAGTGCCAGGCTTGCATTGAGCAAGTCCTCGGTTCGAATCCCGAATGGGTCGGAATTTTTCCGTATCCTTGGCGATTAGAATCGGGCTCAGTGAGACCATTCACAGTTGGGCACCAAATTAACTGTGCTCTACTCAGAACCACAGACCTAAGAGATAGAGTAACAAGGTTAACACATCACCAAGACACACAACTTACACAATGGTTGCTGCGCAAGCACCAAAAGGCGTGCTCCAACTCTGTATCCCGAATCCGGGGCAAGTTGAGCATTGTGCCGCCAGATGCTAGCGCATAAAGCACCAGCCTCTACACCGCAAGGTAAATGAGGTTACAGATTATACATATACATACGTACCAAGTTCAAGGCTGTATGAGAGACAGTTGCTAGGGTTTTTAGAATGACATTATACACTCAGGAGTCTCAGGACAGTTTTATAAACTTTAACGTTGATATTTGGACGAGTTCCTTATACATATTATAGTGGTCTGGCTGAAAACAGATTCTCCTTATTACCAATTTCTCGAAATCATTCGTTTGGGGTAATATGCTGTGTGTGAAGAAATGCTTCAATCCATTGAACGCAGCCACGACGTTATCTTTGCGTCAAAGGCGGCCGCGTTGTGAACGAGCCTTTTCGCATTACACATTATATTAAAAATGACGTCATACAGACTCATCAGATGAGAGACATGACCGAATTGTAGAAATTAAATAAAGCCAAGTAACGTCGCCGTGATCGAAACAAACCGCCTTGCCTGTGTCATGTTTAGTAGAGTTAAGTAGTTAGCGAGCCACGACCATAACACGCAAATTTGTACAGGTAGGTGAAACCCGTTTTGACAGCTCCACTATTGTCACTGACAGGCATTGCAGAATTCTAGGAAATCCGCCGTTATTTCTACACCATGGCCACCGGCACGACCCTCCAGAAAGCCATCGAGCTCGTCACAAAGGCAACTGAGGAGGATCGCAACAAGAACTACGAGGAGGCCCTGCGGCTCTACGAACACGGTGTCGAGTATTTCCTGCATGCGATCAAGTGTAAGTTGACCTTCGGAGTTCCCAGAAGTGTGTGTGTGAATTTGACAAGATAAATGCTAAATTATGAAGTGTGGGAGTTTTAGGTGCCAAATGGATTTGAGTTCGCCGAGAATTTGAAAATTTGCAATGTTATTTTTGATTGTTTTTAGAAATATGTGATTCAGTTTTAGTAGGATATAACGAAATCTGAAGTTAATGCTCTACAAGCATGTTTTGACCTAAAGGTATGAACAAAACTAGTTAACACGTGGATCCGTATTAAAGTTGACTTGATTACGAGAGTTGCATTAATGGAGAGTATTAAATGAATAATATTTACCTATATGATAATGAGCCTACAACTCTTAAGAGGAAAGAAGGAGAGCAACTGTAGACGTTATTTAGAACATTTTTTATTAGTGTGTCATTCTTGTTGAATTTGAATAGTAGTAATAGACATTTCTGTAAATTTACACGCACATATTGGTTTCTGACTCATAATCACGTATATAAAATGGGTAATCTTGTATTGTACGTCGCCCCCGATAACTACTGTTCCTAGAGTCCGTAATCTAGGAGGGAGGCGCGAACAGCTGATCGCATACATGTCAAATACCTTACACCATTGCAGACCTTTGTTTAGTTCTACAGCAGTTTGGGGCCTAATTCTTTTTAGTTTGCATGTTTATCGTGGTCGTAAGAGCAATGTCGAGTAGAGGTGTTCTAGCTCCAATTGTTTTGTGAATGAAGGTAACATTTTGACACTAAACCATATTCGCGATTCTTGCAGGCGTTGCGGTTAGGGTCAAACTAAAATGTATTGAACTGTTAGCGAAGCTGGAATTAATACATAATTCTCTTCGGTGTGAAGGCTGTCAGGTAGATATGTCGTTTGTTTAACGAGTCTCTACTTGCAATGGGTACACGTCTACCCGCCATTGTACTAACGATCACATTCACGATTAAGAGCAAACTAAAACTAATTTGGCGCCAAAATGCTGTTGAAGCTAACTATAAAGGTCTGGCAACGTTATAAGGTACTTTTGATCTAAACGATCAGCTGTTCGCACATCCCCCTATATTACTGACTCTAGGAACAGTAGTTCATCGGAGGTGACGTACACTACAAAATTATCATAAAATGTTCTTTTACATTATTAAAAGCAATCAATTTTGTATGTCAAGCATTCATAAATAATTAACATAAATTTTATATATTTTCATTTGCTGAAAGTACTTCAAGGTCGCCTCCGATGTTTTGGTTTTGTTTATTTAAAAAAATTGTAAGTAGTACTTTTATGATTAATTCTACAGATGTTGGATAACAGCTAACAAAAATTTCATAGTTTAATAATTACGACAGTCGTCTTTCATTTATTCATTTGTTTTCTTGAGATTTTGAATATTGGCAATAAAATGTCTAATTGTAGAATTTTGAAATTTGATATTAATTTTGTTCATGTGGGGTAGAGAATTAAAAACGAGCAAGGAATGAGTCATAATTCAAGCACGGCGACATTCTTTTGTTTCATTTGGTTTTCGGGTTGTGGCTTGAGTGGTTTGAATTTTTTTTCAGTTAATTAGAATTTTAAATTGTGAAAATGGATAAGTTAATTTAAGTAGAACAATCCTCGTTATATTCACTTACACATTTTTTTAAACATTTTAGTTATATAACTACCTGGCATATAATTTTCATTCCAATTTTTTTCAGATGAAGCTCAAGGAGAAAAGGCGAAAGAGAGCATTCGGGCCAAGTGCATCCAGTATTTAGAACGAGCAGAGAAGATAAAGGAATCCCTAAAGAAGGGCAAAAGGAAACCAATTAAAGACGGTGAAAATAATTCCAAGTATGTGCTTTAAAGCTAATTATTATGCAGTTCACATTACGTGAGCTACATGGAAGTTAAATACAGCTGTAATATCTCATATCTTACAAATTTCGGGACTGTTATGCTACAATTCTAATCCACTCTCTAGAATTGTGTTTTAGAATCTAGAATTTTGATGTTTTCTATCGAACTGTTTATTGTTAACTCAAGATTTTTAATTTGTTGTAGAATGTTGACCCTCAGTATAGTCTTTATTTCGTTCTTCAGAATTTTACTTTGTTAAAGAATTCTGGATAGGCATCAGTAGTAACGCCTTTTTCTATTAAAACTTGTTACACATTAAATCGAAATTTTGACTTGTTATCCAACATAATAAATTTTGATACTAGAATTATTATTATTTAGCTCCGGATCTTTTATCTTATGATTCAAATCGACATTTTCAAATTCTTTTTGGTAGCTCAAAAGGTTTACTTTCCAGAACATTTACCATTTACACAGTGTTTATTGTTAACTTAATATTTTAAATTTTATCTACGTGTGACTGTTTAGGACATTACCATTTCATCAGAGCTTTTACGTTTTACTTATTAACCTTTATTTTTTATCCTAGGAATTGCAACTCAAAATTGTGGCTGTCTAATTCTATATCAGAATTTTTACCTGTTATGCAAATATTATTTTTTATATCAGAAGTTTAAAATTCTGTCTAAACGTAGAATTCGAATCCACATTTCGGAATTCTATTTTTGAATCTGCTATTCTAATTTCTAACGAGAATTCTAACCTTGTATTTTAGAACTGTTATCCACTATGCAAAATGCAGGCCTTTTGTATCAGAAGTTTCACTGTTTGCTTTAGAAGGCTCGTCAATTTTTTGTGAAAGGTATTCAAGTTGACTCGTCCGTTGATCAGTCTAGGTTATTTTTGTTGTGGACAAGGTCCAGGTAGTACCTTTAGAGACATTAAGATTAAGCAGAACAAAATTAATAAAGAATTATTATAAACGTCAAACATCAATGACAAACAACACATATTGTCGCTCCGCACACATTTGCGTTGGCATTGGCTTGTTTCAATAATTTCATGGCATCGCTGATTCTTGTGAAAATGCTAGTTGATTTTTGCATTCATTCAGTTCCGGAAAATGAAAAATTGTTAGCAACAGTATGAATGGATGCAGTATTTTTTCCCTACAAAAAAATATCTGAACAATTTAGCTCTAAAATAATTAGGCGAGCAAACAATTGAATATAAAGAATTTACTATGCAAATCCCTATGGTGCGTTGCGCAAGTCAGCACCCGGTATGTTGTGTGTTGCTACTAAATAATTTTTTAAGGTCAGATTCAGATAGTACTTTGTTAGGTTGCTTATATATGCTTGCGATTCTTAACGATTTAACATTTGTTAGTTCTAAACTTTCAAAACTTTGATTCGGCAGTAGATAAATCGATAACTTTTTCTTTGTGATGATAGCTACTCCTCCAGAAGCTATGGGTGCGGCTCGGTCGTGTCATAATGTAGTATATCCTAGTATGTTGAATTGTTCTGTATGGATCAAGTGCGTTTCACTAACACAGGGTATGTCAATGTTGTGATTAGCTAAGAACGCCATGAAACTCTGACGTTTAGATTTAATGCCGTCTGCATTCCAACTTGCAATTGTTAACATATGATGATTACATTGGTTAATTGCCATTGTTGACAAGAGTTGGTAAGAGCGAGATTAAGGCTGCTTTCATCTTATCAATATGGGGGGCAAGAAGTTCTAGTACGAGCCCTAACAACTAATAGTTTGGACCAGCACATTTTTTTAATAAAAAGTGGACTTACTATTGTTTATACCCATCGTTGCATTTTCTAGTCTTAAGGTACATAAATATAACAATATCTTTAACAACTTATTTATGAAAATTTAATTTTTATAGAAATTACAATAATTACAAAAATGCTAAATTCAAGTTCAAGTCCAAGTGGTATATATACAGGGTGTCAACAAATTTATTAGACAAGTCATAACTTCTAGAGTATTAGGTATGTCAAAATGAGATTTGGTATGGGCAAATGGTATAGGAGGAGGAGAGTTTTCACATATTTTTTACTTTCTGGTCACTTCCGGTTTCACCGGAAATGGCTCCGGTTTCGAATTTTCAAATGGAACACCCTGTATATTTTTACATTTTTAGATTTCTGACACAATTCTCGATCACAATGTGACATTTTAGACATTTTTTAAGCCTACTTGATTTTTTTAGAGCCACTTTTAGTATTGCATCTAGGTGGCCATGATTGGACGCAAACTAATCTAAGGACCTCAGGTGATATCAGAAAATTACAATCGCAAAGTTTTAGTGATTAGTATGATAGATAGGAATAAGTCAAGTTGACAAAATTACATTTTCGTGTCTTAACTATTTTTTTTTAAATGGCTACCCTTTTTTGACAAGCACTTTCCGAAAAGAGGATATTTTGGTGAATCTAACGATACTAATTTATTTGCGATTGGATTAAAAGTAAGCTCATAAATTAAATATTTCTAAGCAAAATAGTGGATAATAATTTATTTTCTTTTGTCAAGTGTGCCATGGATAACCAAGATGCATAATACCTATCCTCTCCCTATACCATTTACCTACGAGTATACCAAATCTCATTTTGATACACCTAATACTCTAGAAGTTATGACTTGTCTAATAAATTCGTTGACACCCGGTATATATATACTAGCTGGCCCGGCAAATGTTGTTCTGCTAAAAAATAATTTGTCTCTGAAACCCCGTTTCACCACTATAGAGTTTTAATTTTATATCATGTCCATCGTCTTGGACTTTAAAAAATGCCATTTTCGTAATCCACTTCACAAAAAACTTCAATAGGGACACCCATATCTTATCAACTGAAACATTTTTTTGCATTTAACAAAGTTGCTTATTTTGACATGGTTTGTCACGTCTTAGGTGTATGGTGCGGCATTTTTGGAACACCCTGTATAGTTTCTTCGCCTTCTTTCTTTTCTCTTTAAATTGGTCTTCGCATTGTTTTGATTTTTCATTCAACATTTTTAGTTTTGCTGTGCTCAACTCTTGGGAAATTTCTTTGCATTCGTCGCCGAACCAGTTATTCTTTGTCTTATTGTTCTTTTTTGGTAGTACTTTCTCTGCCGCTTGTTCCGTCATTCCTTTTAACACCTTTCATTCTTCTTCTACATCTTCTCTTGCTTTCTATTTTCTGTATTTTTTCCACTTCGTGTTTGTACTTTTCTTTTATACTTTGGTCTTCTTGTAAGGGTCTTATATCCCACCTGTTTTGTTGTTTCTTTTGTTTCTTATCCTCCCAGCGAATCTCTAAATTTAATTTCGCCCACACCAAATAATGATCGGAGTCTATTTCTGCCCCTCTAGCGCTTTTTACATTTTCTATACAGACTTTATGTTTCAATTCAATTAACATATGATTATTTTGTACATTATCTTAGCATCAGGGCTGTTCCAGGTTCCTTTATATATATCACAATGTTTTAAAAATGTTACTTTTAATTGTAGTAATTTCTCAAAAGCAAAGTTAATTAATCTCTGACCATTTTCATTTGTTTCCTTATGTTTACTATACTTCCCCACTGCCGGTCTATTCTTTTTTCCTTGCCCTACTTTTGCATTGCAGTCTCCAGGTATGATTTTGACATCGTATTTGGATATTTTATCGTATAATTCTTTCAACTCTGTATAAAACTCTTCTTTAGTTTTCTCTTCTGCATCTTCTGTTGGTGACTGCACATTTATTAAACTTAGTTTCCTTTGGGGTTCTCTTATTCTCAGATAACTTAAACGTTCACTAATTTTCTTAAAGTCCAATAAACTCGCTACTCTTTCTTTTTTTTTTATTAAAAAACCTGTTCCTAGTCTATTTTGTGTTCTTCCTCCATTGAGGAATAAATAATCTTCTATTTCCGTTATGCTTTCATATTTTATGTTTGTTTCTTGTACTGCTAGTACATCAACCTTATATTTTTTTACTTGTTTTATTAATTGCTTTAGTGCTCCCTCATAGTTGATTCCTCTCACATTCCATGTTCCTAATTTCCATTTAGTATTTGTTGTTGAGTTGCGTATTGTGCTTCTTTCTGTCTTCCTATTCTTATCCTTTTCCATTGCCATGTCTGTCATCTTACTTCGTTCATTATGTTTTGTTGCTGGTTTTTTCTATTATCTTCTTTAAGTAGTAGGCTCCCTCCATCTTCATTTGACCATTCGTATTTTATGTTGTTGATCTTTAATTTTTTCTAGTCTATTTGTGTCTTTATACCTTTTCTTTTTCTTCTCTTCTATTTTTTTAATAGCTATTTGGATAAGCTGTTCATCTTTGGTTAGTTCATCTTTTATATAAATTTTGTCTCTGTTAAGTTTTGCCTTGTTTTTCATTATTTCTAGTTTTTCGGAAAATGCGGACATTTCCGCTACCACTATTTTCCTAATAGCTTGTTTGCCGATCTTGAATGCTTTTTTTACTTGCAACTTTTCTTGTATAAAGTTTTCTACTTCTATTTCGGGCATACTAGCGTTTTTTGGTTCTCATTCTTTAATAATAATATTGTTTTTCTTTTTATCCTGCTCCTGCTTTTCTATCTTGTCCTTGAGGTGCTGTACTTCTTTTCTTAATTCCGTTTTTCCCTTTCCCACTCTGTCTCTTAATCTGTTCTTTGATTTTCCGGATTTCTTCTCCAAACTGTTTGATTTTATCATTATTTATTTGTATTTCATTCCTCGCACTTTGGATTTCGGTTTTTATTCCTTTCATATCGTTTCTTATTTCTTCCATCAGTTTACATAGTTTCTCCATGTTACTGTCTTTTTCCTTTACCTTCCCTGTATTTCCTTTTAGTGTAGGGGATCTCGGGATCTTTTTACTCTGTTGAAAGGCTTCTTGTTCGTTTTGTAGATTTATTTCTTCGTTGCTGATATCTCTCTTCCTTTTAAAATAGTCGTCTAGAGATCCTAGACTGTTTTTCCGTTGCCCGTGATTATTCTTCCCATCCATTAATTTTACTTGTAAACTACTGATAATTAAGCAACTTGGCAACGTCGCTTTTAATTCTGTTGCAGTTTTGTGACCTTGCTTATTCTTAACCTCACTTCATTGTTTATGTTTAATATATTGCTTTTGTAGTCTAATTTTGGTTCAGATCTTATTTATTTCACTCACTCGCTAGGATTGTTTTTTCAGCTGGCCCTTACTCACGTTTGCTTCAATTTTCCTGTTTTACACTGATTATTTATTAAATTTGTGGAGCAGTATTGCACGCGATTTTAAACACTACCACCTTGCAATTCATTCCGTGGGTGCGGCTCAGTCGTGTCTTAATGTAGTATATCCTGGTATGTTGAATCGTTCTGTATGGATCAAGTGCGTTTCACTAACACAGGCAATGTCAATGTTTTGATTGGCTATGAACGCCATGAAACTCTGACGTTTAGATTTAATGCCGATTTTATCAATATGGGGGGCAAGAAGTTCTAGTACAAGCCCTAACAACTAATAGTTTGGACGGGCACATTTTTTTTAAATAAAAAGTAGACTTACTATTGTTTACACCCATCGTTGCATTCTCTAGTCTTAAGGTACAGTTGTGTGCAAATAAATCTGGGACAATGGTTTTTTCATATGTAAATTGAGTTAAGATTTAAAGCATATCCATGGATTTCCTGCTATCAGGAAGAGTTACATTAAACTTCAAGAGGCCACGCTGCATTAGCAAATGACACAATAACTGCGTGTCGTCTTGCAGGTAAACCCTCGTTATCATTCATTAAAGCAATTGCCAAAGATGTTGCAATCGCTTCTCACTTTGTATCGCGATTTTAAATGGAAACTAACCTGGCTCTAATATTTCCGCCAAAGAGCCGGCGCCAGTTCTGTGTGTTTCTTAGAGGCCAAAATTGAAGTTTCGGGCTGTTTTGAATAGAACACCAGTGGCTTCCAAGATGGTGATTTACTCTGGTAGACTGTACCTCGGCTTAAGATGCAACGGGCGTTGGCTGCTTGCTATCGCAAATCTACACAGGCACTTGATAATGCGCTTTTAAATCAGGCCTCGCGTCCCTGGGATTTTAGGACGCCACATGCACGTCGCTAGTTTGACTGGTTGCGACTGACTTTGCGGTTAAAGCCACACGCAGTTCTCTTGCGCCGCTCGCATCCTGGCTTCTTCCACTCATAACTCCGCATCTTTGAATCATGCGGGTGTTGCACATTCCTCCGCACTCCGCGAACTCACGTACAGGCACTTATACTGCGTAACCACTTATACTGTGTGACTACTTATACTGCGTAACTACTTATACTGCGTAACTACTTATATTGCGTAACCACTTATACTGCGTAACTACTTATACTGCGTAACTACTTATACTGCGTAACTACTTATATTGCGTAACTACCTATATTGCGTAACCACTTATACTGCGTAACTACTTTTGCTGCGTAACTACTTATACTGCGTAACTACTTATACTGCGTAACTGCTTAGTTAATACATAATGAGAAATATGATTCGGCATTACAGCTAACAGGATATAATAGAAAGATATGAAATGCATATATACAGGTGGCACGAATTGGTCTGTTACAAGTTCTGATTTATTATAATGAGATTTCTAACCTCATATGAAGGAATTGCCACTTGTTATACAAAATACAGGTCTTTTATATCAGTAATTTGACTACTTGCTATAGAAATCTTATTTTTTATGTTAGAATTCGATTCCAGTTTTCCAAATTCTATTTTTGAATTTCTAACGAGAATATTAACCTTATTTTTCACAAATGTTACCTGTTATGTAAAATACTGGTCTTTTGTATCGAAAGTTTTATCGTTTGGCTTAGAATTCTTATTTTTTATACTATTTTGGAACCCACATTCTAATTTCTAACAAGAATTCCAATGTTTTGTCTCAGAATTGTGACCTTTTATATCATTGGCTTTAATGAAATACTAGAACGCGTTGGCCAGCCTACGTCTGGCCCTGCCAGCGTAAAGAAACGGTTAACAATAAAAATGCTTGCTTAAGCTGGTAGCCAGCCGACGTCCGGCCCTGCCAGCGTTAACAATACAAATGCTTGCTGCGTCACCACTTGTGCGCGGTCGGCATGTGCGCGCGCCACTTGCTTACGGTCGGCTGGCGGCATTGGCTCTTATAATATAAGATTATGGCACAGCTGATTATACAGAGATAATAAAAACTAGCATTTTTTAAAAACATTGATTGTAGTGGGCTATGGACTCATCTAACAGATTTGTATTTGAATTCCAGAGATGAGAAAAAGAGTGATAGTGATAGTGATAGCGACGACCCAGAAAAAAAGAAGCTGCAATCAAAGCTAGAAGGCGCCATCGTGGTGGAGAAACCGCACGTAAAGTGGTCGGATGTGGCAGGCCTGGATGCCGCCAAGGAGGCCCTTAAAGAAGCCGTCATACTCCCGATCAAATTCCCACACCTTTTCACGGGCAAGAGAATACCTTGGAAAGGGATCCTTCTGTTCGGAGTAAGTACTCGGATGCGGCCAAACGGGCGCCTCAGCTCTGCTTTTGTCACTATTATTATCTCTTATGCATAACAATGACAGCCTCCAGGTACGGGCAAATCATACCTGGCAAAAGCCGTCGCCACGGAGGCCAACAACTCCACATTCTTCTCGGTGTCCTCCTCCGACCTGGTGTCCAAGTGGCTGGGCGAGTCGGAGAAGCTGGTGAAGAACCTGTTCGAGCTCGCTCGCCAACACAAACCTAGTATTATCTTCATAGATGAGGTCGACTCCCTGTGCTCGGCTCGGTCAGACAACGAGTCCGAATCGGCCAGGAGAATCAAGACGGAATTTCTTGTACAAATGCAAGGTAGATGAGAGTATTTCTAATTCGTTAGTTTATTTAATGGTATTTGTGTACAGGCGTGGGGCACGATACGGAGGGGATCCTGGTGCTGGGCGCCACGAATATCCCTTGGGTGCTGGATGCCGCCATACGTAGAAGATTCGAGAAGCGTATCTACATTCCCCTGCCTGAGGAGCACGCACGGCTTGTGATGTTCAAGCTGCATTTAGGAAATACCCCCACCCAGCTGAGCGAAGCAGACCTCAAAGTGCTTGCACAAAAGACCGAAGGATACTCTGGCGCCGACATCAGCATAGTTGTACGCGACGCCCTCATGCAGCCGGTGCGGAAGGTGCAGACCGCCACGCACTTCAAGAAGGTGCGGGGCCCCTGCCCCAAGGACCCCACCGTCATCATGGATGACCTTCTGGTGCCGTGCTCACCTGGCGACGCTGGCGCTATCGAGATGACCTGGATGGACGTGGATGGCGACAAGCTGTACGAGCCTCCCTTAACCATGGTAAGATGGCATGCTGCGTTTGTTTTGTTTTTTAGAGGGTTATTCACTTGCGAGACTTACCATTAGGATTGTGTAAATGTTTAAATTAGGGATTAGTTTAAAATTTTATTTAATTATTTAATCCTTCCTCTTTTACTGCGTAATGCAGTATTGAGGTTATGGGTGTTCTTACTCTTTTTTCACCATTTTCTTCCACTTTTTCTTATCCCGTGTCAGTTTCTTTGCTTGAATCCATCAAAGTCATCCATGATGTGGTGTTTGGCTGATCAAGCATTCAGCTTCAGAAGTTTTCTAGTACTTCACCAAACCTCAGTTTCCTTCAAGGTTATTTCCATCAATTTTACTAATTTTTTTTTTATTCCTACTTCGCTCGTTGCCTTAATTAATTTCCTGGCTCACTGTGTTATACGCCTGTTAAATTCTTAATTCAAGTTGTCAGTAGTTGGTATTCTACCTCCAATAAGGCCATCTCCATATAGCTCTCGGCTGCTGTCCTAGTACCGTTTTTAAAGCAGGGCAGATTGTTAGCTCCACAAATTGATTCATCCGTTAATTCTCTCAAAGCAACCTGTATGACTACTTGGATACAATTGCCGGCCGGCTAGTTCAGGAAGACGGTGTGCAGTTCTTTAAGTACTAACAAATGATTAAAAGCCAAAAGGGCGCCAACGAATCTTTACCAAGTAACGACAAGTGTATCCAGGCATTCAACTGAGAATTCGTAAACTCAAGTAATACATAATTTCCTGAAAGAAAAGCTCAAATCCAGTACAGGTAACAGTAACCAAAACAAAAGTCACAAAGCTGGTATCACAGTATAATTAATCACAAATTCTGTATCATACAACGTACAGGTAATAATCTAGTACTAGAATATTGATACCCCCTCCTTCATTCCTTTTCATCTACCTACTACATTTTTTTAAATTTTGTCTTTTGATCAGGGCTGTAGAGTCGGAGTCACAGAGTCGGAACTTTTTGGATGTTGGGAGTTGATATAATTTACCCGATCCCGACTGACACTTTACAAGAAGACTCGGACCCAGGGTTGATAAAAATCACGATTTTCATTACGTTGATATTAATTTGTCATTCTAAATAACAAATATTAAACGAGATTATAATGTAATCCTATAACATAAAATCGTTGCTCTCTTTCTTTCTTTCTATGTTTGTTTGCTATCTCCTCTGAAGATACTGGACCGATTAAGTTGTACGATGGCTTAAAAGTTTGCTAATTTTCAGACTTAGATTGTAGGCCGGTTTTTATTTACAAAAAAGGTACGAAAAAGTTTTAATTTAATTAAATCCTCTAAGCAGCTGAGCGGAGCGCCTGTCGCCATGGGCTTCGGTGTGACAGCTGCTGTCGCTGTGTGCTATTAGCTCGGGTGAATACCTATGTTCATATATCATAGGGGCGCATTATTCAAACAACTCAGGTTGGTCCTGGGGCAGAGTGCTCGCCTCCCACGCGGGCGGCCCGGGTTCATTTCCCGGACGATGCATCCTTTTTTTAAAATTTATATTATTGGATCTCTCTTAAATTAGCAAACCGAAGCCTAGTTCGGGTGACTCACTAGTTTATTATAATCAGCCACATTTCCAAAGCTTGCGAAATTCGTCATGAGTATTAGGTAGACAAAAAGGAATATTCTAGTTCTGTCGGAGTCGGGACTCAAAGTCGGATTCAAACTACTAAAATATCAGGAGTTGAAATCGGGGATTTTTTTACAGACTGCACAGGCTTGTTTTGTACAAAAAAAATCTTGTAAAGTGGTAGAAGGAATCGGGTAATTTATAATGACTCCGACTCCTGATATTTTAGTAGTTTAAATCCGACTCCCAACTCCGACAGTACTAGAATATTGATACCTCCCCCCTCATTTCTTTTCATCTACCTGATACATTTTTTAGTTTTGTCTTTTTACCAGGACTGTAGAGTCGGAGTTGAGGAGTCGGAACTTTGTGGGTGGAGTCGGTATAAATTACCCAACTCTGACTACCACTTTACAAGAAGACTCAGGCCCAGGGTTGATAAAAATCACGATTTTCATTATATTGATATTGTTAATTTATCATTCTAAATAGCAAATATTAAACAAAATTATAATATAATTTATTATAATCAACCACATTCGCAAAGTTTGCAAAATTCGTCATGAGCCGGTAAAGTTTATTAGGTATGAAAAGAAATGGGGGGAGGTCAATATTCTAGTACTGTCGGAGTCGAATTCAAACTACTAAAATATCAGGAGTCGTAATCGGCTTTTTTTTACCAACTCCACAAAAAAATCTTGTAAAGTGGCAGAAGGAATCGGCTAATTTATACCCACTCAGACTCCACCCAAAAAGTTCTGACTCCTCGACTCCGACTCCCAACTCTTGTGGGACCTAATAATAAATTATCAGCCAGATAACTTACCTTTAGATGCCTCTCATTACTCCGGCTAGCTTTAAACTTGTTTGCAAATGGGTAAAAGAAATGTAGCATTTTATTTTTAGCTTCACTTCTGATATAGGCTTATATTTACAGTGAAATAAACAAAGATTGGGCGTCAAACAATGTATTTCTTGTTAATTACAACTTTCTGTTTTATGGTATCTGTTCTTTAAGAAATGTTTATTCCAATTGTATATTATCAAAGGAATTTATTTTATCTACCTTGAGAACTGAAATAATAATTTTATTAGTATGACTTTATTTAGGTATGCTCTATAAATTCTACATATATTGTCCAACACAATGGTTGATTTATTGGTTTATTCTGGTATGCTGGTTCAATGTGAAGAAATTCAAGCAAGCGCGGGTAAACGGCGGGAGTAACTATGACTCTCATATATTAACCTTCCCTAATACTATATTTGTGAACTTTTATATTTACTGGATTCTAATTTCTTTCAATTCTCATTAGATTAGTTTTATGAGTTATTTTGTACAGGTTAAGCCTGGTATTATAACATAGAGCCTTTATAGCTCCTTAGTTTTGTTATAGTAGTTTTACCTTTGTTGTCTACTCTTATATGCTTATTCACTGTTTTTTTTTCTGGGCCCGCTCATGTATCTTCTAATAATACCCAGTTTTCATTTGATTCTAGCTTGTTTACATTGTGCACCAGTGGTTGGTCTTAGTATTTCTTCATTTGAAACTTTAAGTTTTGCAATCCATAACATAACTTCTAAATCATACTGCAGCATGTTGTCCAGCTTTGCCTCTAATACTCTATAAAACTGTGTATTGTAATGCCACTATATCCACCCCCTTTCGACTTATTTCTTCTACCAATTTTTTCAAGACCTGTTTAAAAGTTCTCCGCATGTTCTAAATTTTTTTTTTCTTAATTGTTCCCAATCTTTATGCATTTTGTCATTCTGTTTTCCATCCCCACTGTGCTTCTCCTTACTGTTTTAGCAGTTGGGCACTTTCTACCTCCACCACTTTTTGACTTCCTTTGTCCCACTTCCATTGTTTTACATTGATGTAGATTTTCTGATACCACACTTGACAGCTTTATCATAGATTCTTTCCCATCTTGCCAAATCCTTAGCTGTACTAGCATTTTCTTCTTTTCAAATGTCCGGTCATCATCAATGTACACCTTCAAACCGTTTAATTTGTTTTTAATTTGATATTTTTCTTCTCATTTATTACATTTTGCTGTTATTACACTTGATGCAGCTTTTTTTTTGACAAATCAATGTTTTTTATTTCCAGCCCCTTAATTGCTATAGTGTCCTTCCTATCCTTTTTTTCCATTGTCTTGATTGTGCCTTATATTCTCCATTTGGGTTTTCCTTTTAAAGATCCTGCTCTTCTTGGATATATTCTCTTTGGACTTTTTATCTCCCTAGGTCAAACATCGTTAATTCCATCATTTCCATAAGTTGTTTAAATTCCTTCTGTTTTTTCTTCTCTTCTTCTGGTTTTTTTAGTCCTTTTAGGTGATTAGCCTATGTTTTTTCTCCCTTGTCTTTTCTTTCCATTTTTTCCATTGTCTTGATGCGATCTTCAAAGTTCTCCACCTTAGGGTACTCTCTCCGCTTTTAGATCCTTCACTTCTTGGAGGTACTCCCTTTGAGCTCCTTTTGCTTTCCATAGTTCCAACATCATTAACTCCTTCCTTTCATTAAGTTGCTTAGTTTTCCCTCTCTGTTCTTTCTTCTCTTTTAGATTTTTGCCTTTTTTGCTCCTCAGATGAGCTGTTTGGTTTCCTCCACTCCATCACCTCTTGGTTGGTTGTTCTCTATTATCAATTTGCCTCTTTAAGATTTTCCTCAGTATTTTTCTTTCCCAGATATCTAGTTTTCTGGCATTGATGCTATGCAAGACCCAGGTTTCATATCTATTCTTGGGTGATCTTTCTCATTCGGCAGCCCTTCGAAGTATTGTGATCATCTATCAGCAGTTTCTTTCTACTTCTGCAGTTTGCAAAACTTTTTGAAGTCTTTCTAGAATCGTTTTGATAGAAGTTTTGTTCCCCATATTTTTTTACTACTAAATCTAATTAAATAACCCTGTATCTTTGTACTATTTTTAATAGTTTTATTCTGTTTTTTTTATTAGCTTGACAACTTTTATAAAAATGTTTAATGAGTACTCTTATTTGCCAGCAAAGATTTATTGTCGTTGTCTTGCTTTCAGGCCGACATGATAAAATCGCTTGCGACCTCGAAGCCCACAGTCAACGAAGAGGACATGGTCAAGCTAGAAAAATTCAAACAAGACTTCGGCATGGAAGGATAATTCGTTGTGTATACAAAGATTCTATTATATACCTATAGCTACTGTGAAGCACACTTGTTTCTTAAGCTCTGTACCAGGAGACGAGTATTGTTAACATAAAGCAGGACTTTCGAAATGTTACGTGTAAAGCAGTTTGAGCGTAATCGCGTTATACATTATTTTTAGATGAAGTAATATAAGAAGAAATTACCCGCCCCATTGTCTGTAGTTCTAAACTTGACTTGTATTTATATTTTTACGTTTGATCGTCGCTTTATTTTAATAAAGTAGTACTTGTTTAGGATCATTTTTTGCACATGTTATACTGAGGCAGAAACAGTTCGATTATCGAACCATGCAGGCTAGATTACTTGATAAAATTGTGAATATATTTTTTATTTTAAATATAAGCTGTATTGATTTTGCACAGTAAATTAAATTTTGCTAAATCTGAAATTTTTTATTCGCAGTGAAGTGATTGGCAGCAGTTTTGGATTTTGATTGCTGGAATAACTACTAGGGAATGTGCACACAACACGAGTCCCTGGAAGAGCTAAAAGTAGCAGAATAAAGAATAGTAATTCTAATAATTGATAGTTTTTGACCTTCATCCTGAGTGAGTAAGAAGTGTAGTTTAGCGCTACAACATTAAATTAAATTTTTGGATCATTTGTAGTGCATAAATTACATCCGAGGAGGAACACAGAGTAGATTATCAAAGAAGTGAAGCACAGACAAGTCATTTATGGATATTAACAGGTTAAGAAGTATTTGTAATTTCTTTTTCTATCCTAAAATTTTGAAGATACTGATAAAAGGGCGAGAAAAACATTGTTTGACAAATTTTGGGTAGGCAACACACACTGCACTAGTGTTATGAAGGATGGCAGACCAATCGAAATGGGATACTAAAATTACAGAATAAAAAGGCTGAAAACACACGATGCGGTTCACGCCAAGTCGGCAGTCGCCTGCGATAAAACACACGAGGCGGCGCCCAGTCGGCGGCCGCCTGCGATATAAAACACACGAATCGGCTAAAAAGTCGCCGCGATAAACATAACGACGACATGTTGCCAGTATTCCTATTGAAGACAATGGATTCGTTTTCGTTTTATTTTATTTACATAATCAACCTGCTGCATGTCCCATATGGCTGGTCTTTCCTGGATTTCCATTATTAATTTCGGTTCCGATATTGGAACACATTTACCACTAAAATTAAATTAGTACATATATAACCTTCAAAACAAATGATCAGTCAGATACTACTCATCTAAGTAAAATATTTTCATATATGACCAAGATATCAGACAACCGCGCCAGATACTCACCGCTTTGAAACCGCTTGTCGTGTGTACAGTCATAAGATAGCACAGAGTTGAGGGTACGCTCGAAGCGATAAGAAAACCGCGATCGGCACTTGTTCTGGATGAGCGTAGGCGCGGTATACGCGCAGCGTACGCGCTACATGACGCAGAGTGTGTTTTGTCCACTTTAAATACATGGAGTCGGCGGCCGTGTCGGCTGCCGACTCTGCGTGAACCGCTTCGTGTATTTTCAGCCTAATTCTATGTATTTAAAGCGGACAAAACACACGCTGCGTCATGTCGCGCTTACGCTGAGCGTACGCCGACCGTACGCTCATCCAGAACAAGTGCCGAGCGCCGTTTTCTTATCGCTTCGAGCGTACCCTCAAGTCTGTGCTATCTTATTATGACTGTACACACGACAAGCGGTTTCAAAGCAGTGAGTATCAGGCGCGGTTGTCAAATATCTTTGTCATATATGAAAATATTTTACTTAGATGAGCAGATCTGACTGATCTTTTTTTTAAGGTTATATATGTACTAGTTTAATTTTAGTGGTAAATATGTGTTTCAATGTCGAAACCGAAAAATTAATAATGGAAATCCAGGCAAGACCAGCCATATGGGACATGCAGCATGTTGATTATGCAAGTAAAATAAACCGAAAACGTATCCATTGTCTGCCGACCGGGAGCCGACTCGTGTGTTTTATCGCAGGCGGCTGCCGACTCGGCGTGAACCGCTTCGTGTGTTTTCAGCCTAAACATTAACCAAAGAGCATATAATTAGAAGAGGCTCAGCCATATAGGTTTCAACGTATAAGGTTGTTGAATGGGTTGCATACTCACATTTCTAGAATATATTTGCAGTAAACAAACGTCTTTTCGGGTTTTTCTACCTGAAACCAGCTGGTCACTCCAGCTCGAAGATAAATTTCCCATGTTGCTACATTGTTGCCACGTTCTAAGAAGGGTAGTACGGATCGGCATTTTACAATCAAGATATTCGAATTTGTCAAAATCCGAAAAGTGGAATTTTTCGGAAATTAAGATTTCAATGAGGTCACCAATGCTAGCGCAAAATTCTTCATTGTTGTAAAAAGCATGTTTTAACAAGAAGGATTTTATTGTTATTTTAAATGTATTAATTGGTATCACTCGTATGTCCGGAGGTAATAAATTAAAAAACTTCGGTGCATGGTATAATGGCCCGTTTCGGCTTTTATTGAGGCGCAGGTAATCAATGCAGATATTATTTTTATGTAGGGTATCAAACCTATTCTTGAATTTGGGGTAAGCGCCGACGTGCTCCCTTGCCTATATCAAGTATTCGTATATAAACACCCACGGGAAAGTAAGTATTCTTTTATCTTGAAAAATACGTCGGCAATCCTTCCGAAATCTAAATTACCGAGGTTTCTTGTCTGGAGTTTTTCGTCCTAGATTCAATAGTATAGCGTTTTCAACAAAACAATAACGTTAAAGCAAAACTTAATTGTCAATTGCAAGTGCCATTTTGTAGCTTCCAGGTGATTTTATTTCTGGGAGATTCTTTTCCTTGAGGTATTTTTCCGATGTGTTCTCTTTGGGGATTTTTTTCCGGCGGCTATTTTTCCTCTCACGTCGGGGCAACTAGCCTAGCAATTAAACATTTCTTAAAATTTTGTTGTTGCCGGTGCTCCATATAATTGAAGCCACATACCATCCTGGTTATGTACTATACCAGCATCTCTAATTAGTCGTGGAAGAATATTTTCAAGAAAATAAAAAAAACAGGTCCAGATAAATTACCTTCAAAGAAATGTGGACCAATTAGTGCGTTTCCCATTACACCACGGCAAAAATTTACGGAAAATATGCGTTCAAAATGCGCAACTTTAATCCAATGCAGATTTTCTTGGGCGTAATAATGGCAGATGTGCTTGTTAACACTACCATTGTTAGAAAATTTTGCTTCGTCGGTGAACTGAACCAATTTTAAGAACTTTTTACCTTCACCGATTTTTGTGGGCAAAATTCTAATCTTATATTACAGTTGACGTCACATGCCCTTGGTACTAGCACATTTAAACTGTATGTAGATTTCCTGGCACCGACGCCGTTTCTAAATCGAAATTGTGTTTCACTAAATTGTTCTTAAATTTTTGGATAAATCCGTTTGTGAATTATTTTCAAGAGTACTTTTAGAATTTGCTCATCAGGCTTATTGTTCGAAATTCTTCGTATTTTGTAGATGTTATTTTTTTTAGGAATAGGAGTGAACGTTGAGAAAAGCGATTGTTTTGGTATTATACCGGTGTGATACATAAGATCAAATAGATCTGTTATGATGTTAAAGTGCTCTTCTTGGATACGCTTGAATATATCACCCTTGATTTCATCTGGTCCCGCTGCTTTGTAATTTTTAAGTTTCATGAGATCAGTAACGACTTCTGCATTGGTTATATCGGGCCCCGTTGAACTGTTGGTTACATTGAAATCTCTTCTCTGGTTCTTTTGAATAATGTTTGCATATACCTATTCCACCATGCAATATTGTCTTCACTCCTCAACAGTCCCATCTTTATCTAAAACAACTCCCGAGTGTCTAGTTTTATAAATTCTTGCGGCTTTCTTGACTTTTTTATATTCGTTCAATAAGTCATGTTAACGTTCTAATTGTTCAATTTCACTACATTTTTTTATCAGCCAGGCCTCTTTCGCTTGCTTTATTTTCTTTTTGATAGTGTTGTGTAGTTGTCTATATTTAGTTTCGTCTCTATTCTTATATTTTCTATGCTCTTCAATAAGATCTAAAATTGTATCAGTCACCCAAACGTTGCTCTTTTTTTAACGTTCACTGAAAATTTGGAATTTGTTGTTTGTATTATAATGTTTTTGACAGCTCTCCAGTTTTGTTCAGTGTTGTTATGTTGTGGATTTTTTTCAGTTTAAGCTATTTCTTTGTTTAATTGTTCTTTTATTAT
This sequence comes from Agriotes lineatus, assembly GCA_940337035.1. Lineage (NCBI taxonomy): Eukaryota > Metazoa > Arthropoda > Insecta > Coleoptera > Elateridae > Agriotes > Agriotes lineatus. The sequence continues at coordinate 57,686 of CALNHX010006759.1, forward strand.
AAGAATTATAGTCATAGTGTTTTGATTTTGCTCTTATATTTAAGTCCAGCTGGGCCATAACGAGCGAAGAAAAAACACGCGGAAGTGGAGTAAACAGTAAAGACAGTAAAGTGAAAGTACAGTAAAGCGGAGAAGGAAAGATCGGTAGAGGAAGTAGCCAAGTAGTGAGTTAAGTAACGTTGAGTTAATAAATTTAGAGGTTAAAGGGATTAATGCATTGAGTTTAAAATTGCATTCAAGAACTACGATAAGAAGCGTGATAAACCAAACCGCTAATTGCAGGAGACGCTCAATGAAAGTAGGATGGGCAACACAACGTACTTCTCAAAGTACGTGAAGTTGCATACAAATTAAGAAGGTGTGAAGTTAAATAAAAAATAGGCGCGAACAATAAGATATAAAGTCAATAGAGAAGGTTCAGATAAAGGTAACAAGACTTAAAGAGACAAGATGGAAAAGCTGGAAGGGGTGTTAAAGCGGATAGAAGAAAAGTTAGCGAATGTGGATATGAAGTTGGAAAATATTACAGCAGAGCTAAAAGAAATAAAACGAAAATTTGAAGCTGAGGGAACAAGTTATAAAACAAGGAGATATGGTGAAATACTTGGAGAGGAAAATCAGAAATAAGAACCTGGTAGTGAAGGGAATACCGGATGGAGACCCTCAAGAAAATCGTAGCGGTACATAATACAACAAATGGGAATTGAGATAGAAAAAGACAAAGACATAGAGGATGCAATAAGAATAGGGGCATACAAAGGGATGCGAGCAAGGCCCATACTCTTTAAATTCACAAAGTACAATAAGAGAATAAAGGTGTTAAGAAATACTAGGAATTTGAAGGGCACGGAAATATGGATGAATGAGGACTACCCCAAGGAAGTACAGGAAGAGCGTAAAGATCTAATCCCAAGAATGAAAGAGGCGAGGCAAAAAGGTTATAGAGCTCGCATAAGGAATAATAAATTAATAATAAACAACAAAGTACTGAGAGGGGCGAGCGGAGAGGAAGAGCGTCAGCAAGGAAATGAGGCAAGCAGTAGCAACAAAAGGTCAGTCAGTGATAGTTCCCCTATCGAAGATCCTTTGGAGGCCCAACTAAGAAAGATAACAAAAACGAATAGCAAAAGAAAACTAAATAGGGAAGATATGGACGGATACTAAGGTACCAAAAAAAGGTATAAACAAGGATATAGAACAAAAGGGAAGGAAAATAAGAGTGCAGATAATAAAAAAGGGAACATAACAACATGGTATGGGAACATGGAATGTAAGGAGAACGTACGAACCAGGTAACCTAATGCAATTGATTACAGAAATAAAGAGGTACAAAATACAGATTACTGCATTGCACGAAACAAAACAAAAAGGAGTGGAAATAACAAAAATTGGGAATATGATCTTCTTCAAAAGTGGGGTGGATAATAGAAAATTGGGAACGGGTTTTATAGTGGATAATAGTTTCAAGAGGAAAGTAATGGCTTTTACAGCAATATCGGAAAGAATGTGTGTTCTAGGGATAAAGGGAAAGAAAAGGAATATAAGTATAGTTAACGTGCATGCGCCTATCGAAGAGAAGGAAGAGGAGGAAAAGGACATATTCTACGAACAACTGGCAGAGCAATACGATAAATTACATAAACATGATATAAAAATAGTTATGGGGGACTACGTTGCAAAGGTAGGGCAGGAAGAGATTTACAAAAGCACAGTTGGGAAGTATAGTAAGCATATGGGAACTAACGATAATCGTCAAAGAATGATAGGTTTCGCAGCAGAGAGAAACATGGTAGTAAGAAGTACCCAAATGCAAAGGAAAGAGGTGCACAAGGAAACATGGGTATCGCCTGACGGAAAAACACGAAAACAAATAGACCATGTATTAATAGAGAAACACCACATCAATATGATTACAAACATTAAGAGCAGGAGAGGAGCGGAAAGTGGATTGGATCACTTTTTAGTGGCAGTAACAGGAAAAGAGGACCATCAGGAGAGGGAGAGAACTAAGGATGTAAGAGTGATAGTAAACAGGTTAATAATGGAAACCTTAAAGGAAGAAAAAACGAAGCAAAAATATGAGGAAGCCATAAATACAGGAATACATAGGTTGGAACGAACTAAAGAAATAGATAAGAGCTGGGAAAATATAAAGGAAGTAATAAAGGAGGCGAATACACTAGTGATACCTCAAAAAACAAGAAGGAGAAAGCGAAACAGTGGTTTGACAAAGAGTGTAAAAAAGAGCTTTTAAAACAGAAAAGACAAAGCAAAATAACGAGGAATAGCATTCAGGAGTATAAGGAAGCAAGAAAAGGAATGAAGGAAATGTGCAGATGGAAGAAAAGGCAATATAAGAAAAAAACTATTGAGTGAGATTCAGGAAAAATTCTAAAACATAGTAATAAGTACCAAGAAGTAAAGAAAAAGAAAAGAGCTACCAAACAAGAAGTAAATAAAAAAATGCAGCCAAGGGGAGCTAGAATGCCAGCCGAGAGAAGTGGGGACAATATGGAAGAACTATTTTGAGGAGCTTTTCAATGACAATACAAGAGGATCAAGGAGATACAAATATGCAAATGCAAAATAAAATGGAGGTGGAACAACCAACAGAAGAGGAAATAGAGAATATAATAAAAAGTTTAAAAAATAATAAAAGCCCAGGGGAAAGTGAAATAACAGCAGAAATGTTGAAAAAGGAGGGCAAAGCGTTAGAGCAGAAGTTATACAAGCTAATTAAAATGATATGGGAAAAAGAAGAGATTCCGAGAGAACGGGCTAAAGCTATGATAGTCCCAATCTACAAGAAAGGTGATAAGCAAAGATGTGCAAACTACAGGGGGATTCCACTCTTCGATACCTGCTATAAAATCCTAGCCCGGGTGATAAGAAAAAGGTTAAATGGGTGTGCAGAAGCAGTATTAGGGGAATACCAGGCCGGTTTTAAGAGTAACAGGTCAGTAACTTACCAGATTTTCGCTATAAAGGAATTGCAAACCACCTGTTACGAGTACAAAGTCGCCCTAAACGTACTGTTCATGGCCTTCAAGCAAGCATACGACAGGATAAAGAAAAGGGAATTGTACAAGATCATGAATAGTTTAGGAATACAGATGAAACTGATAAAATTAACAAGAATGACTTTGGAAAATTCAAGTAACGCAGTGATATGGGATACGAATCGGAAGATTTTGAAATACGGAGAGGACTCAGGCAGGGAGACCCAGTGTCCACCGTACTTTTCAACTTAGTACTAGAGAAAGTTATCAAAAAAAGCGGGATCAAAAGGGAAGGAATGACTTTCAACAATGACCACCAATGCATGACTTTTGCGGACGATGTGGCCTTAATAACAAAATCTGAAAAAGAATTAAAGTATTCAAAATGTTGGAAATAGCAGCAAAAGATGTATTCCCGAAAATAAACGGAGAAAAAAACTAAATATATGGTGATGGGAAGCCCGGACAGGACAAGAAGGAACGAGGTAAGAATATTGAGTAGCAAAGGAAACACAACTTTGAAAGAGTAAATACGTTTACCTATCTAGGGGTACAAATTGACGAAAACGGAGATGAGGAGCAGGAAATAGGAGCAAGGATCGTAAAAGGTAACCAAAAATGTGCTGCTTTGGGACCGCTACTAAAATCCAAGCTGGTATCCAGGAATACTAAAACAAGAATCTACAAGACAGTACTACGGCCAACGGAAACGTATGGATGCGAGACTTGGGTGCTGAAGCACTCAGAGAGAGTCATGTTGGACAGATGGGAGAGAAAGGTACTCAGAGCTATTTACGGTGGGACAAGGACAGAAGAAGGATGGAAAAGAAGGACGAATAAGGAAATACAGGAATTATACAAGGAACCCAGGATGTCGGTATACCGCATATCACGGAGAATTAGGTAGTTGGAACACGTGCAAAGGTTACAGGGGAGAGAATGCCCAAAATGGTCTTATATAGAAAGCCAATAGGGAAAAGAAGAAGTGGAAGACCACGAAAGAGATGCCTGGAACAGACACAAGAGGACCTTAATACGATTGGAGTTACAGACTGGACGGTAAAACCCGCAAATAGAAAAGAATGGAGAGACATTATAAATATATACTTAAGCAATGATATGTAGTGGTAATTATGTATCTATGTAATTATGTAGAAAAAAATGTAAAAGAAATGCCTTAGGCCACCATGGCCTGTAGAGCAAAATTAATAATAATAACACAAACGAAAGGCCGACGGCGCCAATAACTCGAAAATTAATATGGAAAAAATAGCGATGTTCAAAACGATAAACACAAATACGAGCTAAACGAACGAGAAACTAGACGAGCTCATACAGGAAATGAAACAGATAAATGAGGAAAATGTGAATCTAAAAATCCAACAGGAGGCGCAAAATGAGAGAATGGAAGCACTGGAAAGAGAAATAAGGGGGAAAACATCATAGTGAAAGGGATCAGCGAGGATGGTAATGAGGAGGAACAGGAAACCAAGGAAAAAATATGCGGAATAATAGAAGAGACAGGAATAATCCTGGATAGAAATACGGAAGTAAATGAAATAAGAAGACTAGGAAAATGCATCAATGAAAGGAAAAGACCAATATTAGTAAAACTGACAAAAGAATATACAAAGAAGAATATATTAAGAAATGTAAATAACCTGAAGGAATGAGACATATAGCTAGACGAAGATTACACAAAAAAGTGCAAGAAAAAAGGAGAAAATTAATAGCACAGTTGAAATAAGCTACGGAAAAAGGACATATAGCATATCTAATTTACAATAAATTAAAAATCACCAACAAGGTATACACATCAAATTAGAAACAAAAAGAAAACAGGATATAGTCAAAGAGAATCACAAGCAAGAGGACACTAGCATAAAGATCACCGGAAGGACAAAGCTTTGAATAACAAATAACTACTAGGAAAAAAACTAATCAAAGAAGCTAAAAAAATGGACCGAAAAATAGATCAACGAAATAGCAAAGAAATGGAGCACGAAACGGATCACAAATAAAAACGATAACGCAAAAAAGACGGCAAGGATAAATATAAGAAGAAGTACGGATAATAAAAGAAAAAAACCAAAAGGAAAAGAAACAATCAGAATGGGAACCTGGAACATTAGAGGATTAAACGATAAATAAGACGAGATAATCGAAGAAATAAAATATGAAAAACTGGACTACCTAGGAATAACAGAAACTAAAAAGAAGAGTAAAGGGGTACAAGAATTAAGAGAGGGGTACACGCTATTTTGGCTAAGAGTGGAAAGTATGGATTGGGCAGCAGGAGGAGTAGGACTGATAGTAAGTCCAGATAAAATAAAAAATATAAAGAAAGAGAAATACATAAACGAAAGACTGTTAACATTAGAAATAGATGGGTAGGACAAACAAACAAGTACGTTAATAATAGCGTATGACCCTAATGACAACGCAAAAAAAAGAAAAAGACGGGTTCTACCAAATGCTACAATTGGAAATAGACAATGGAACGGGAAATACTATAATTATGGGAGACATGAACGGAAGAGTAGGCAACAACAACGAAAACATCCAAAGGTATATGGGACCATGTGGGGAAACATCAGTAAACAATAATGGTGAACGTTTGATGGACTTATGTGTGAGTAACACCTAACACTGACAAACACAATATTCAAACATAAGGACATACAAATTTACTAGAGAAGTAAAATCAAGAGGTGGAAAATCCATAATAGACTACTTCATAGTAAGTAGAGAATATAGAAGAATGATTAAAGATGTAGAAGTCCAAAGACATGCAGAAATTGGAAGCGACCATTACTTGGTATGGCTGGAAGTTATAAAGAAAAAGGAAGAAACAAAACAAACCAAATGGAAAATAATAATAAAGGAAAACATTAAAAGTTTCATACTAAAAGACGAAAAAACCAAAAATGCATACCAAAATAAGCTATAAATTATATTAAAAAGGGAGGAAGCCGAAAAAACCAAAAGAAATTGAAAACAAATGGAAAAACTAGCCGTCAAGAAAAATTGATGGACAACCAAAACAACTAATATACACAACAAAAAGTAAATGGTGGACCCCAGAAATACAACAGAAAATAAAAGACAAGAAACAAAAATGGAGAAAATATTTACGGTCACAACGGGATGAAGACTACGATTAATATAAAATAAATAATAGATAAGTTAAGCACGCAGTGAAAGAAGCAAAGAAAAAATCATGGGCAGATTTTGGGGAAAAATGAAGGAACAGTATTCGGAAAACCAGCAGCTATTCCATGGTACACTAAAACAGATCAGACAAAAGAAAACACCGAGACTAGCTAATATAAAATATATTAACAGATAGGAAGACATTATGGATAGATGGAAACAATACTTTGAGAAACTAACAGAAACAAGCATTGAAGAACAAGAACGAGAAACACTACAAATAAGAACCAATGTAAGAAATGCCATACAACCCATAGCAGAACAAGAGATTACGTAAGCTATCAACAAATTAAAAATAGGGAAAGCAGCTGGACAAGATGATATTACAACAGAAATGCTAAAATAAATTGGAGAAGAAGCAAAAACAGTGTTCAAAGACCTGTTAAATAATATCATTAGAACAAAAAAAATACCACAAGAATGGATCATAGGTATAATACTACCGCTGTACAAAAAAGATGTAAGAGAACGTACGAATAATAGAGGAATTGCCCTATCAAGTATACCAAGCAAAGTATTTACGAGAATAATTGAAAACAGACTGAGAAATAAACTAGAAAATACAATAGGAAAAATCTGGTGTGATACACTCACACAACTTCCTTTTACAGTGTTCTTATATATATTGTTTGAGGCTTTCGCGGTTCTTATAATTAGTCAAAAATTTCATTTTTAATTTTTAGCCATTTGTCAAAAATTTTCAAAAATTACAAATACTACAACAACGGTACAAAATAGAGCGTTAGTTGAAGAGACAATTTTTCTCTAGAATTTTAAGGTGAATTCAAAAATGTAATAATATACCGGGTGTTTTATTTAAAATAGGAGTTAATAAAAAAAATAAAAAAAAAAAACAAAAGAAACCCACTTTAGAAGTATTCAACTGGAAAATCACCTATTTCACATCAATACACATTAAAAATGTAGTAAAAATGTAAAGTTTAAAAAAAATCGTTAGAGCCGTTTTTGAAAAAATCGAAAAAAACTGAAAAATCACAAGAGTAAACACCTACTTCCGGTTATGCGATTTTCTTCAAAAGCTTGCTGTCTCATCTACATAGTACACAAAACTTATATATGAAGTTTCAACGCCATACCTCTTTTCGTTTTTGAGATATTCTGTTCACAGACACACAGACACACAGACAGACAGACCAATGAAAAAAAAAATGTTTTTTGGGATCAGGGGACTCTAAAACGTGAAGATCTATTGAAAACTCAATTTCGAATTTTTGGGGTGAATCCAATACTTCCTTTATAGTAAAAGGAAGTAAAAGCACAACACGAGTTTAGACGAGGAAGAAGCACGCAAGACTTAATATTCATATTAAGACAAATAGGAGAAAAACTAGTAAAGAACGGACATACATATGGTGTTCTACTTGCAGAAGGTTTTCGACAAGCTAAGAAGAAATGATGTATGGGAAGGCCTAAGGGAAAGGGGAATAGAAGAAGAAATTATAGAAATAGTCAAGATATTATACAAAAACAATATAAACAAAGTGAGAACACACGACGGATCAAAATAATTCCACAACTAAGATAATTTTGAAACAAGGATGCGTGCTTAGCCCACTACTATTCTCAATTGTAATAGATAAAGCTACCAGGAAATGCAAATATGTGAAAATAGGAACATGGGAAATGCAAACAATATAACTCCAAGGAATGTTATTCGCGGATGATATGGCGCTAGTGGCAGAATCAGAGAAAAAACTACAACATAATCTAAACGAATACCAAAAAGAACTAAAGCGAATAAATATGGAAATAAATATAAGTTAGACAAAGAGGATGATAATAGATAACGAAGAAAAGAAACATACGATAGAAATAAACGGACAAACACTAGAACAAGTTACAAGTTATAACTATTTAGGAACAATAATAGAAAATAGCGGAAAAGAGGAAAATAAATATCAGAGGGAATAGGAAAAGTAGGGAAACTATACAACACTATTAGAAATTCATTTTTCGGAAAAAAAGAGATCCCAAAAGATACCAAGACACAGGTATACCAAGAGGTCATAAGACCATAACTTATGGAAGTGAATCCTGGGTCCTAACAAACAAAAATGAAAGTCGTATCAAGGCCGCTGAGATGAGATTTTTAAGGAGAATCCAAGGGATTACTAGAGAGGATAATATAAGAAACTCGGCAATAGTGAAAGAGTTGAAGGTAAAACCCATAGATAAAATAATAGAAGAAACACAACTGAGTTGGCTGGGGCACCTGCATAGAATGAAAGATGATAGGATAGCAAAGCAATAAAACGAAGCGAGAACCCAAGGAAGAACCAAGGTGGGACGCCCAAGAAAAAGATGGGAAGAACAAGTTAGACTAGCGGCGGAGAATCGAGGAATAAGCTGGGGAGAAGTAAAAACAATGGCAAAGGATAGAAAGATATGGAAAAGAAAAATCAAGGACTCATAAGAACGAAGCGTAATACGTAATCCAGACAAATAAATGTAGTATACCAATGTAAATATCATAACAAGAGGTAAATTTAAAACATACAAACCAACATCTAACAGTACAAATTGTCTTCTGATTAAATAAATAATTGTTCGTTTATTTCTGATTTGATATTTTGTTCTTGAAGTTTATGTATATTTGTTCGTGCGGTTTGTTTAGATCTAATTAACTTTTTTAGTCTTATTTTGGTAGTTGCTAGCAGCAAGTTATGATCTGTGTGAACGTCTTCTCTCAGATACGTTTTCGTTGACGTAACTGCATTACTAAATCGCTTATTCACAATTATAAAGTCAATCTGATTTCTGAGATTATGTTCTGTGGATTATCAGCTGGTGATTTCCATGTATACAGTCTTTGCGCCGGGTGTTTAAAGAAAGTGTTCATGAATCATACTACTTTTTTTAGGTATTTCGCCACACTACAAAATGAAAAATATTAAATATTCATAATTCCAAGCTTGTTTTCTGTACAAAATTGAACCAGCGTTTTTCCTCTTTCGTTACGTATACCCAAACCATATCTTTACTTCTTCCTTTACCAACTTTTGCATTAAAGTCGCCAGTAGGTATCATTACTTCTTCTTTTGTTGTATGTTTTTGGACTGCCCTTATGTCTGAATAAAAATTTCGAGGTCTTCCTCACGGCTATCGGATGTTGGTGAGTATACTTATGTTTATGTTGCATAGATTTGCGTTGATTGTGACGAGTACCTTTAATGCAGTGGTTTACCCTTGCCTTTTGCATTCCCACGCCGTTGACTGTTACAGTTCATAGCCTCTAGCGGCGATTTCTCACCTCAAAAAGAAGAGAGTGTCCTAACTTTTTGCTTGCTTCTCCACCCTCAAACAAAGGCTGTTGGCAGTACTGAAAAGAATCGCTTATGCCGGCGCTTGTTCGGTGTTGCTGTTGCTAGTTTTGGTCCGCTCGGGATATTTTATTTTCTCGGTACCCGCTACATCTAGTGAGCATTCACCTATCCGCCACATTGAGAGGCGCCCACTTGGGGATCTAGCAACCCCGCTGGGGATTTTTACACATTCATTAATTCAGCGTGATCAAACGCTCTTTTGCGGCATACTAACCGCGGACTACCCTCCAGCTTAGGTGAATACAGTTTTTTCTTCCTCTCCGAGTAATTGTGGTGCTAAACTACCTATATGGCATTAGACCCGCGCTCTAGCACGCTTTGGATGTTCAAACACGAGTAGTAAGCGCTGCGCCGTGGACTCGTGGAGCTGCTTTCCAAGTGGTTACCCGTCACCGGCCTGAAGTCATGTGGCCCTGCCCACCTTTGTGGCGAGGTTCTTTTCCGTTTGAATGCCGAAGGCATTCCAGTTTGAGATAGGAAACTTTGTGTCCAGCTACGACGGCTCTCTTAACTTTACGAAGCTTCCACGAGAGCCTCAATTTAATCTGGCGCAATAGCATGCGATTTGCATAGCACGACATTGAAGGCCTTTGATATAAGCGCGCTGTTACCCTTCTAGATAAGTTTTTCCTGCAGCCCATAGCTGCCTGTCAAATAATTTTGCTGAATTATCGGCTATCACGTGTGCCAGAACTTGTGACAATAATGCACTATCTTCAGATAGGATTGCAATATTAACTTCATGCAATGTTAATTAGCTTTGTTTTTCTAAAATTAACTTGCAAATTTTAACTTAGCATCGAATTTAGTGTTTTAGCTGGTTTGAAATAAACCTCTGGGCTTCGCTATGTCTCAGCTTTAATTTACCTTCTTAGTCGACACCAACCAAACTGTATATTTGCCCTGTATTTTAAATATTGACCCTAAAATGTTTCCTGTGTTCATAACGCTAGGCCAAACTGTAGAATTGTTTACGAATGAGTTGTTTTAAATTTAACTATAATTAAAGTCTCTTTTATTCCTACTATTGATATGTTATGCTTTATTCCACGCAACGATACCTGCCCATTCTTTAGTTTAGGATAGTTAAGCGAGAAGGCATTAAACATAGGTGTGTTTTCGACTGTTAGCTAGATCCGTTGTTTTGTCCTGGTGAACGACTGGCGCACGTTTGTCTTTCATAATTATTATATGCATTTTTTAACCTCAAGAACTGCCGCCTCATTCGCGCCATTCAGTGCAGAGGGTTTGAGCTAGCTAGAACGGTGGTTACCTTTTATTTAAGGGTGCCACATGTTTTTTCAATTCCGTCTGTCTGCCTGTTGGCGGTATAGCTCATAAAATATTTGTTGGAGAAGACAATATTTTGTATGCGGCTTATATGTCTACCTGGCTCATATACCTTCGGCCAAATATATACAGGGTGAGCACCTTAAAAAGTAAATGTATATTTTTATTTTAACTCAGGAATAGCTAAAAGTAATATTTTGCATATAGGTCAGGTAATATGCAATCTTCAGCACGTTCTATGTAAAGCAGGCGCAGGCGAAATTAATAGGCTCGCCGTGTAAACTCCTTTTCAGATTTTTTTATATTACTGGGCGACTTTCCAATTTTTGCTGTTTTTTGAATCGCTAGCTCAATTTAGAAACACCAAATTTTTAGGTTCCTCTTAATCAATCATTTTCATTCATATTCCAACGATGGCAAATGGAACTCTTAAAACACTCTAAAATGTCTTCATAATTATCACACATTTACGGGATGGTTTACATTCCTCTGTCGTATTATTTGAATTAATTGCATTTGCAATCAGAGTGGACCAATTTTTTAAACTTTTTTTGTGATATACGTAGTAACATCAAGTTGCTTTGTCGGGCTTGACTTTATACAAAAAAAATTGCTCTGTAATACTACATTTACCCGCACCCCTCCCCTTAAAACAAGATATTTTTTCAAAAATAATAAATCGTGTTTGTAATAGTAATAGTGCAAATTCTATAATTTAAAAAATATTTCATCATTTATCCTACCGCTATAATATCAAGAGATCCAAAAAAAAACTGTTCCTCAGCGGGCTGTGGAAATTCAACGTATGAATAATATGTTGGTGACACTGTACGTCAATGTCAAATTCGAGGTTAGCAGGTTAGGATTTGCGTCATTTTGTGTCATAACTAACGGAAAACCTAACCTGATAACCTCGAATTTGACATTGACGTACAGTGTCACCAACATATTATTCACACGTTGAAGTTCCACAGCCCGCTGAGGAACAGTTTTTTTTGGATCTCTCGATATAACGAGGTTTAAGTAATTAGATCTGAAGGTAGCTATTCAATACCGCTTAAAACATGTAAAATAACATCCACGAAGTATGCCAACATACCATAAGTTATGTGTTAACACACGTGCGCGTATCAATGATAAAGGCGATCCGAAATAAGGCCCAAACAATTATGGGTGACAACGCTGAAGCCGCAGAATTGAGGTGAACAGCTTTAATGTAATGAGTGGGCGAACTGAGCTGTAGCCGAAAACGTAATAAACTGGTGGGCTTATTTACAAATATAGTGTTATCTAAATGTAATGCAATTGAGATCAGTTTCTTAAAAGGAAATGATTGCATCTAGACATTGAAAATGATTGCATTCGAGCTCGTGCACGGTTTTGGTAATAAATTAGTTCTTATCAGTATAACTGCTTGCCGAACAATGACAAAGCCGACTACAGGTGCAGAGACTAACGCGTGCCTGGTAGCGCCAGATATTTTTGTAACAGACTTATTGGAGTGTGCATTCTAAATAAGTCTTTTGGATGAACTGTTTGGAATGTACATGCAAGTCTTAAGGGTAAGTTTCACAGATCTGATACTTTCCACGGGTTAGGTACTCGTATAACTCGCATAAGTATTCCCAACATTAGTTTTAAAAGCCTACCGTTAGCTAAAAAATTAAAAATAAAATAAAAAAGTTTAGATTAAATTTCAACCTGCAAAATAAAGATGGAACTCGTAATTTTACAAGACATATTCTGTGGATATTTACAAAGAAAAACAAATGGATTTGTGGATGTGATGCATTCTCTGTTTGTTTCCATTATTAAATATATTATAAATGGTTTTTTAACACTTATATGCATTTTGCGCAGTGTTTGAATAATTTTTGTTCTGTGCATATTTCTTTTGGAATATTATTAAAATTAGAAAGCATTACTACATTTGGATTAACACATCACCGAAATGTAGGTGAGTCATTAATTATAATTTTTTGCTTACTAATTGTTAAAAATGAAGAACCTTCCAAATACAACTATCACGAGCCGCCACTGCTAGATACACATCTACTAGATTCCTAAAGCATACCGAGTGTCTTAAAAAGAATTACATCTAGTATGCTTTGAATTTTCCAGAATGCAATACCTGTAACAATCTAGGGCACACAAAAATTTACATGCAAATAAAATTCAAAACCAACTAGATGTAATTGTTTTTAGAACACCCGGTATATACATCACTGCAGCTAAGGTTCATTTTCTCCCTTGTGTGTTGAATATCCGCAGCTACGCCTCAAGCTTTATTTCACAACTACAAAACTACATTTACTCCCTACATACATTTTGTCCGAAATCCGTTTCAAACCTAGGATATTAATGAGTGCTATAAGAAAGACATAAACAAAACGAGTAGCAGGACAAAGATAGAATGTAATCATGGCTAGGTAAATGAAACAAACAAACACTTCTGACAAATATTTTATGTCATTAAGAGTATAAAGTAAAGTTTAAATATACTATTGTTCACTATTCACGTAATTATTTTAATTATTTAAACCTCACTTTATACTCTTAATGACAGATAAAATATTTTACAGGAATGTTTGTTTCATTGACTTCATTTTAGTTTAAAATTTTACCTAGCCATGATTACATTCTATCTTTGTCCTGCTACTGATTTTGTTTATGTCTTCCTTGTCGCACTCATTCATTTCCCATGTTCAAAATGGATTTCGGACAATCTGTATAATGTATATAAATAACTATTGTAGCTTGTGTTTTGATTAAAAACTTGCCAACTAAGTGATAAGTACAGCAAATACATTACTTTATTGATTTTTCTCTGAACACTTCAATGTGTTGAGAGTAATATTAGAGTACATAAATCAACCAAGTATTATCCATTTACTTGACATCCGCACTGTCAGTGCCAAATTAAAAAAAAATGTCTTGACTATACTTCCAAATTAGTGTGCTTGTTATTAGACTGTACATTAATTTAATTGTTAAAAACTAGCAACCAGTGAGACAAATGTCTCATTTAATAAAACAAAAAAGACCGTTTTTCAAATAGAACGCGTATTAAATAAAAACAATAATATTTTTTATGTTTCAAATTCGGTTCCTGACCTCACATGACCATTCCAAACATATAACTTTAATAACTTTTTTCTCTATCTCTTACGGTTTGGCTGCTGAAACAGCGTCCCGGACAGACAAAACAGCGTCCCGGACAGACAAGTCTATTAGATAAAGGATGTGAAAAATAACAGTGGTGCCAACATACTGTCAGTTTGACATTGCGGATGTCAAGTAAATAGATGATAGAGACATTCACTGTCAGTACCTTTGATGTCAAAATACCAATTTGAATGACCTTGAACTGCTCCTGGGTGGTACCTTCCGACTGTACTTATAGAGGGCGCCACTACTGTACCACATTTACACCCGTATTCATAGTCGTTCGCCAACGGCTCGCCGGCGACTCGCCGGAGTTTCGTTATGAATAGTAGGTTGGCGGCACTGTACGTCTATGTCAAACTCGAGGTTATCAGGTTAGGTTTCCCGTCAGTTTTGACAGAAACTGACACAAAATCTAACCTGCTAACCTCGAATTTGACATAGACGTACAGTGCCGCCAACATACTATTCATAACGAAACTCCGGCGAGTCGCCGGCGAGCCGCTGGCGAACGACTATGAATACGGGTGTTAGAGTTACTAGATAGAGAGAGTAACGCGATTGGTATCGCCTATGTATTTGGCTCATAAATGGCGGTTTGTAACTTCCACTTCCAAAGACGTGATTTCTCAACTTCCTGATTTTGCGCCGTCAAGTGATTGGCTAAATTTTGACATTTGACGTCGGACACTTGTCACTTCACTTTTCAGTTTTGTCAATTTGTTAACATTCGGTCTTCGTTATCTTTTTGAGCTTCGGTGAATCGTAAAATGCCAGGGTGTTGTGTGCCTTTTTGTAAAAATCGCATCGAATCTGGTTTTCGACTGTTTCAGTTACCACAAGGTGAAAAGGATGAACAAAAAAGGCTTAAATGGTTGGCATTTATAAACGGAACTAATTTATCTTTAGGAGCTCGTATTTGTGAAGTAAGTCGATATATACCCACATATATTAGCAGATTACAACAGATTTGCAATTAATCTGAATCGTTAATTAATTGTTATTCAATAACAGGCACATTTTGAAACAACCCAATTTGAATCCGACAGACAGGATGGAAGAAAACTTTTAAAATGGAAAGCGTGGTTATGCACATTCAAATATCCCGCCAATTTGTGGACCAACAATGGCCGACTTTCGCGTTACTCTCTCAATCTAGTAACTCTAACCACATTATGATTGGCAGCAGAGCCAGTGACTGGCTGTGATTGGTAGAACTTTGTTCTGCCATCTGGTAAACTAAACTCCTGCTTTCTGTAGTTCTAATGTCCAGTCAATCAAAGACAAGAACAGTCAATGTCGCCAACTTTTTTATCAAAATTTCCAAGGCAGCTACTAAAAATTTCCTTTTTCTGCGACCACTAGTTAAGCGTAGAAATACCTTGTAAGGAGCCTAAGGCACTGTCCCAGGCACTCTAGAGATGTTTTAACTGCACTTTATAGAACTACATTTGAACTACAATTAACTGTATTATTAGGTCATGTGACTTTAACACAGTCTAATAAGCTTCATAAAATGCCAACATTTATAATTTAAATCAAATTTATAGATTAAATTGAGGGGTAACCTTAACATCACAATGGGATAAGTTAAACAAGATATTGAAAAAGTTTGACAATACTGTCAACAAAAAGCATGCTACAAATTAAGCGAGTTTTACTTTTTTTAATAGCTTCCGCGATTAAGTTTATTTTTGATCTCCCTGTATATTTCAAACCGTTATTTTGTGTGAAAGCCAGCAGCACGGCTGAGTGGTGTTGCAAATCTCACGGCACTTGCAATAGTTAAGCTCCAGTCTGCTTGGTCAGTACTTGGATGGGTGAATATCTGAAGAGCGGGCTTAGTGTTCTAGCTTAGACAAGCTCCACTACCTCAAGTACCTCTGCCGAATTCAAAAATGCCTCAGCGGCTCGGTAAGCCCGGCACCCCGACACTGTGTAAACGTGAGAGTTTAGTATTATCACTCGGCATTACTTTGATTTTTAGGCCTCATGCGAAAGGTATCGCTTTTGTGTCTAGTTGTACCTTTTATTATTAGCACGGAAAATTTTACTTAGCAACCACAAGCTTTTTAAATAATGTTGTGTTTAATGTTTAGAGCTATACGTGTTTTAAAAAAAGTGTTGCTGAAGTGAAAGCGTTGTTAATGTATAGTCCACCATCCGACTAAAAAAACTGTAATAAATAGTTATTTATTAATATACAAACGCAACAAACATTAACAAGAAGCGTACATGTATTTACATAACAGGTATAGACACTGGCAGGTATTCATAATTTCATACCACATTAAAACATAACGAGGAAATGAATTTTGAATTGAAAAAACAACAGCAATATCTTCTGAGTCTTGCACCATTTGTGTCAAATTGTAAAATCAACAGATAGATTAAATCAAAAAGTATGTCAAATATAAGGAAGGAAATGAGATATATTAGTCATAAAGCTTTCACAACAGGCACGTGGATAGGTAGGTACTTACCTACATCCACTTTGTAGATAAGACAGCTAGAAGCATGCACTTATTTGTTATAGTTAGAAAACAAACAGAATGGTGTTTTTATTGTTGCCTTTACATTTTTTTGCTAAGGCATAAGCGAGAAACCATTGGGCAATATAATAGTACTATTATACCGGGTGGGAACCAAAATAATGATTCTATGTAAGAAATCACGTTTAGCCATATTGCCCATTTCCAATAACAGTTAATTCGTAAATAGGTGGCACATCTTTAGAATTCCACAAATCATTGACGTACAGGGTAAGTTCTTTTACATTGTGCCCATAGGTAATTCAGATGGTATAGCAGATGAAGAAAGAGTTAAATGGAAAGATTACAGTTTTATGAGCTTGATTTAACAGTTTGTAATTTTTTTATAAAGTCGCATCCTACTAGTTTTTTCGAAATATCTTCATATTATTATCTGACTTAGCTACAAGTTTTCAACGTCATTTGAAATGTATAAGTCTGCTGCAAAGATTTAGCATGCGAACCTGTAGGTATTTTTGGTTTTTGCGCAGTTAAAGATTTCTTTTATGCTGTAGGTTGCAATAATTCGGACGAAATTCGTTTTTCATCTTTCATCGTGACAATGCCAGACCTCACTGCAGCGCCAGATATTTAAGAAACTGAAATATTTGAACATCGAAGTAGTTGTTTATTCACCTTATAGCCTAAATCTAGCTCCCAGTGCTTTTCATCTGTTTCCTAAGTTGAAGCAGCCTCCGAGGAGTCAAAGTTGGTGCAGATGATGAGGTGAAAATAGCGGCAGCACACTGGTTCCGTAAAACAGATGAAAAGAAAAGCCAATTTACTAATACAAATAAACTATTGATTTAGTAACCTTTAAAACACACACAAAAAAACAAAAAGAAAATCAGTATTAAACCCTAGAATAAATGGCAATTTCTAAACAGCAGAGTTAACTAAAATTAGTAACGCGCACTAGCTGGTGGCTACATGCAGTTACACATCAAATAGCAACAGACTAAATGTATCTAAAACACATTTACACTTCAATAACATTTAAAAGATAACAAAATAACTGTATTTAATACGCAAACATTAAATTGTGTCGAAATTTGCCGTCGCGATTTGATGCATAGAAACCTAGTTTTGTTTGTCTATTAATTACATTTCTTTGCCATAGTGAAGTTTTCTTATGACCTGAAGCAAACGCGTATCGCTCAAACTGCAATTAGTTCCTGTATCAGGTTAACTTGGGCTCATGGCTGAGAACTGCTACATAGTACTCGGACTGTACTACATCGTTAACCTTGAAAATTTTCCACGAAAATGGCGGGAAGGTACCTGACTGCTGGCTATGTCGCCTCTCTGGAGGATGACGTCAGAGAATAATCGGGAGGTCACGAAACTTCTTAGCGGCTTTGTAATTGTGCACTTATTCTGTACACGGTTAAAATGGCGGCGTTTATTTGAAGGGCAAACACTGGTTTGTGTTTAAGATTGTTGTTCCTAGTCAAAAACTTGTTTCAGCAACACCAGCTAGTAATCATCAATTGTTATGTGCTGAAGGTGTTTAGCCATTGCAGAATGATATTCAAATGCAAGCTGTGTAATAAACCTCAATCAAATGCAGCGCTTACTGCATTAACTGGGATGTTGGGATATATTCAGATGCCTCCGCTTTTTGAATAATTCAAAGGTGGTGTCTGTCAGCCAGTGTTGGGTTTTATTGCGACATGTATTTACTTGATCAAATATCAATGACTTTCTATCGTACGTTTGGCGTTGCTTCTTTTTCTAAGTTGAGGAGTTGTGCTTCGTACAAACAGCAACGGGAGCATATTAAGTTTATGACAAAAACTTTCGATAGGATTGTATGTTTATTATCCCGTTACACTTATAATTGACACGGCAATAAAACATAGAAATTGTTAATACAAGAGAAGGTTAAATATTGAAAAATAAATATACTATAGAAGTCAAAATTGTGCCCCTCTGTTAAAATAGATGGAAGAAGAACTACTATAGGCTTAGAAAGCTATGGAAACAAATCATTTAAAGTACAATCAGTTGCTCACCTCCTTCTATCATATTCGAAGGACGCTATATTTTCTTTCACTTCTATCGGAAATTATATATTCTTTATGTAATTCTTCTGCATTCAACACCGGGTGTCCATGTGGCCGCTTATGCTTGTGGAGAGCTGACCGGCCTAGAGCATGTTCTGTACTTGCATATTTAATGACTAAAAAATGATCGCTGCTAGTGTTCAGCTGGTAAGTTCAAGAACAAATTTAGCTACTGTGCTACACTGTGCCTTTCCGGGCAAGGTGGCTTCAATTTTTTATGTTGTGAGAGGACGGGGTAAAAGGCGCCAGGCTCGTTAATTAGTATAAAAACTGCAATTATGTATTGTCGGTAAACTCATTTTACCTTGAGGTGTAGAGACTGGTGCTTTATACGCTTGCGTCTGAAAGTACAATGCTCAACTTGCCCCAGATTTGGGTTACAAAGTTGGAGAGCGTTATTTGTACTTGCGCAGCAACCATTGTGTGAGGAGTGTCTTGGTGATGTGTTGACCTTGTTACTCTATCTCTTAAGTCTGTGATTTTGAGTAGAGCACAGTTTATTTTACAAACTGCAGATTATATAATTACTTTATAACAAATACAAAGGTTATATAAAATTTAAGTAGGTGAATCCTTGCTGTTCTTGAGTGGTTCTTGAAATTATTTGCCAGATTAAAGTAAATAATTGTATACGTTATCAGATGAAATTGGATCTAATTGTGTATTTATAAATATTATCAAAGCGGACATCACTCGTTGATGTTATCGGTGTTTTGATGTATTTATCGTTATCGAAGTTGATATTTCAGAAAAAAAATGATGAAAAATTTAATTATAAAAAATTAAGGAGCTTTTGCTATTTTACGAAAGGAGAATCAGAATTGCAAAAACAAACACATGATTGTGAAATGTGAACTATCGGCAAGTAGGAAAAAATGAGACTAGATGCCTTATAAATGTGGTGTTATAGAAAAATTATAAAAAGTAACTCGACAGATATAATAACGGAAACGAAACCGTAGAAGGAATTAAAAAAATGTAAAAAGCAGAGTTTGTTTAATGGGCTACATAATAAGAGAAAAATGCTTACAAAAACCAACGTTCTAGAGAAAATTGAAAGAAAAAGTTCCAGAAGACGACCACATCTACAATACATCAATCAGATAATGGCAGACTCGGGTGGTATTCGGTATAAAGGTATAAAGAACAATGTCTACAATGATAACAATGGAAGGCTGTATCCAACCACTTTTTATTGTTTGTGCATTTAGAAATAAATATTGGAAACTTGAATGGGTTTTTTAATTGTCAATTGCTTTGAATTTATGTGTCAACTTTTTGAAGTTTGATCTTTGGAAATTAGTTATGGAAAATTTCAGCAAGATCCAAAATATTAAAATCATTGAATTTTATTATCAAAGTCAGTGCTCTATTGTATTTACTCAGAGAGCATTTAGCCGTCATTTTTAAGTCAGAAATCCACCCCCTAAATCTGTAATAATCCAAGCAATTGAACCTTTTCAGCAAGATGGGTCAATGAGTGACTTGACACGAGCTGGGAGACCATGTTTCGCATGTAACTCATCAGTAAGGATGTTTGGACCCTATTATTCTAGGACGAAAACAACAATGCAGTAACGAGTAGCGCTGCCGGATACCGCTAAATGCTGGACGGATTTGTTCCATTAATATGGTGGCAACACGATGCAGCGACTGTTCATACGACTAGCGCCACTATGTAGTTTTTGAAAATTTTTTTGGAGATCGCGTAATTTCAAAAACGTCGTTTTCAATTGACCTTTATATTCGTTCTATTTAGCGCTCCAAATCATTTTCTTTGGGGCTACCTAAAGGACCATGCTTATGCGAACAAGCCCCCAAACTATCCAACAGCTAAAGGAGATTATCGGAGTCAAAATTCGAGCGCTGGAGCTAAACGCGCTCTTCAAGGTTATGCAAAATGTAGTGGAAAAAAGCGCTCGTTTGTAAGGAGGAGAATGGAGGTCATTTGTAAGATGTTATCTTTTACGTAGCTATAGATCAGAAAATTTTACAGCGTTCTATTTTAATAGAAAGGAAGGGCCGCAATTAAAAATAATTGGCAGCCAAAAAAGTTATTTACTATGTTCTGCTAGGATCGACAATACACTTAGTAGCTTAGCAGCTCTCTTCTTCCTTCTCTTTATTTTCGCCTCTTCAAAGTTTTCTTTTCATTGTTCTAGTGTTACTTTTTCGTTATCTGACTCTTCTCCTTTTTTGTAATGCATTATCATTGCTTGCTACTGTTCTTTTTCTTCTTTTACTCTTTGCTAACAGTTTCGTACCTGAAGATTTCTGTATCCCCCTCCAGTTCTCCATCTTTTCCATCCCCTACTAGATTATCGCCCTTCTTCATGAAAATCTGCTATATTCATTTCACCCCATTTGATATTTTCGGACGCCCGCCTTTAGTTTTAGAGCGGTAGAGTTGCGTACGCATTGGATTTCTTGGCCACTAGGCTAACAGGAGACACGCATATGAGAGATTGTGCTGTGAAAGTGGTCACTCAGTTCGATGGGGTTGCTTTTTTGGAAGTATCTTTCTTTTACGGCCCTCGTGGCAAACCTACTGGCTTTGTCGGATCAACTGCTTCTTTAACATTAACTTACTTGATGTTCAAATCACTTGTCGTTTGGAATATAGAAGAATTTCGTTGTCGAACCATCTCGGATCCAGACGCGTTTTATCGTAACCTGACTGATGTCGACCCAATTTCTCGCCCGGAATTTATATCCGTTTCTGCTTTTTCAACCATTTTTCCGACGCTTCTCCCAACCTTTTGCCATCTCTGTGGCCCAGCTACCGCTAGGATTTATAGTCAAACCGCAGTAGCTAGCCTTTGCCTTCAGATTGGTACTGATAGTATACTGCAGTACAGCCAAGGACTTCTTTATGTAATATAAGTGATAATTATACATGCTCATTATCGGCTATTTTGTATACAATATTTATGTATGTGTAGATGTTTTGCAGTAAAATCGGCCGCTGCACGGACCTAAATTTTGAGGGCAACATTATAGCTGTTGAAAGAAACAAACCTTTTATACATCTCTACCGATTTGACTTTTGCTAACAAACACCTGCATTTTCAGATTAAGACCCAGCCCATCACACTGCCGTTAGCCGTGTGTAATCTTTTAAGTCTGTTATGGACAGTAAATATGTTTTCACCTGTGACAGGCCCCTTTTGGCTAATTTCTTTGGGCATCTGTCTCCTACCATTTCTTCTGCTGCACAGTGACTACTCATCAGTATTTTCTTCTATTTCTCAGGCTCTGTTTTACACCAACTTGTTTCATTCAAAATCAGTGCGACCTGTTGCTGGTAGTTGCATCCTATCTTCAATATCATGGATTTTGTTCTAACCTTCGTTTGCTGTGTAATATCTTGCTATTATTTGTCCCTATCTATGTGTTTCCTACCTATGATACGTGATCGATGTGGTTTCGTAATTTCGAGCTGAAGAGATTTAAGTCTTATTATTGATGTGTAAATACAGATATAGAAAAAAAATACAAATAAACCTTCTTCCCTATCTTAAGCAAAATATCTGGTCTGAATCTGTTATTTGTTCTGAAACTTCGATGGTCAACAGTTTTTTACCTATTTGTAGATCTACCTGGTGGTCTTGCTTTCGGTTTTTCATTTGTAGCTATATAGGTATATATGTTTCTAATTTCGATTCTAAATGTTTCCGTTACCGCTCTAAGATTTGTCAACTTTTTCGTACATTGAAAATGTTGGTTTTAATTTCTCTAAAATAACACATCATGTATGTGTCAAAATTACAGCTATGAAACACCTTTATAATAGTACTTTATGTAACTAGTCCTCAAAGCAAGGCTTTAGGGGACGAGTCGTAATGTTTCCGGACGAGGCGGAGCGAAGCGCAGCCGAGTCCGTAATATGAAGATGAGTCCTCTAAAGCCATTTGAGGACGTGTTGCATACAACGTTTTTTTTGTATTAGCTCTCCAAACATTATAATATGAAGTTTCAATTACCATTAACGCGGCATTATATTAGGAGGCCGCGCGAAAATGTATTTTTCGCTCCCCAAACTGGTTACTTTGGAAACTGTCTAGGATCCTCAAAATGGCCATTTAGAAGCCTTGTACTTAAAGTCGTCATGGCAACTAATGTTTGAGTCCGCTAAAATGTTGCCATAACGACTTTAAGTACAAGGCCTCTAAATGGCCATTTTGAGGATCCTAGACAGTTTCCAAATGAACCAGTTTGGGGAGCGAATACAAAAAATACATTTTTGTCCCCTGTTCAGCGAGACATTTGTTCAACGTTTTTTGGGTGTTCTGAAATTTTAATTGTTAATAATCTTTCTACCTTTCTAGTTACATACATTAAATGATTAATGTATTTAAACTCCTACTTACAGAAAAACATTCTGAATATATTTCAACATTTCAATACGATGTGATCAGTAAGTAGGAAATAGTTCTTCATTTATCGATACCTTTCAGTTTATTTTATTATAAAAATATATTACAAAAGTGTAGTGATGGACAGTTTCTCAGATTTGAAATTTCGCTTTTCCTTTGTTTGATTTTGATAATTGCGCTGTTTTACCGGGTAGAAGTTGTTCTTCAAAAAGCATGCGTTATAAAATTATCTTACAATTTTGTATCTGTTTTGATAACAATAATTGCTATTTCATCCCAACTAGTAAATTATGTTTTTCGTTGTAGACAGTGCAGCTTTTATTTCATCTGCATAAGAGCATATTACATGTTTTGTTTTCTTTGTTTATAGACAGCTCTTTATACAATCTACACAACTTCTTCTTTACTATTTCGTTGTCTGTTTACAGTTCACAGGTGCAATCGATTCTCAAATTTAAATTCCGCTTCGAAACGCCAAGACTTCTCAATTCTTTGTATAATTGTGTAATTCCTCTCAGATTTTGGCTTGCTTCTATCTTAATTCCGCTTGTTAAGTCTTTCAATTTCTAGTGCAATTTCTTCTAGGACTCACAGTTACGATACATTTTTGTTCATAATATTTTGACATCCTTTAGTTCCTTAATTAAAGTTTGTTATAATTGAAAATTAAATTACTCCATGTAACAGAATAAAGGATGCACGCAGCTTGCTAGAGTGGCAAGTGGGTGCGGTCTTACTCTAAAAGCGTGCGTGATATCGTAAAAAAAATCAGTTCGGTAGAGATGTGAAAGATGATTATTAGTATTTGTTAGGCGCCACTGAGTTATTTAGCCTGAAGGTGTTTGCGACGTTTCTGACTCGGAAGAAGTCTTGCTGAGGCATTGTGAGAATTTGGAATTATATTTGCTGGACGGGCTTACCTTATACCGCATGTTTGTTGGCAGTGATGAGTAAAGGTACTTAATAATATAATCTATACAATTTTTATAGAAGCATTTAACTTTGACAGAATGTTTAATACTGGACACGAAGTGGTATTGTGTATGGATATTGCGGAAATCACTTTGAAAATATGTAGTTATTTTTGTTACGAACATTTTTATGTATTCAACAAAAATGTTTGTATTTGTTAAAATAGCCTGACTGATGTAATTGTAAACTGACATATACATAAATTAAATATATAAACTAAAATTCCAATGCTACTTCTACTACCACTACTACCAATACAAATTTTTAACAAAACAGTTCCATAGCCTTCTAGCAGATAAAAGTTTTCGATCATATGGTATTAATTGGTTTGGTGCTTATACCACCTGTAAATGAAACTGAATTTGTCTTACAATGAAAAAATGCATAGAATGTAAATTGATACCTGATATAGAACATATGGTAATACCAGTAACGGATTTAAGAGTAATCCCACGTCGGTTACAGTTCAAGGGAAGGTAATTTTGGCAAACTAACCGCAATCTAGCCGACCGACGTGTTTAAATGATGTTTAGCTTCCCTGGCGAGAAAAGGCTTGAAACTTGGGTCAATACTTGTTAAAACACACATATCGTACCTCTTAAACAATTCACAACACTGCATGCCGTGTTAAACCGGCAAAAGTAACAAGGCTTTATTCAACGGTTTACTATTTTCAGGTTATTGTAAACAAACTTCCCATTACTGTTAACATGGATATTATAACAGAAAAAATAGTTAGTTAGCCTATTGGTTGTGTTTTTTAAAACTATGAACACAAGTACATTTCACTTGATAATGAGAGTTTATTACTGTCTTATTGAATGTGACCGACGGTCTGTTTAAAAACACCCTTATTGTTTTTGTGATAATGGTCGACTGTGCAGTAATCCTACATTTTAAATGCGGCATACGCCGCGGGCTACAGCTAGTAAACAGTATAAATGGCAATTTCAAACAAAGGGACCGTAAATATTGTATCTAAGATGGTAGACGATGTATGTATATGTGCAATTAAAGTGTAATATAGTAGATTAACTATAGTACATTTTGAAGGTATGACGATGCCCACCAGCTCGGGACGGCAATCTCCATCGATGAATATATTATGGCTGGGACCTTAGCTCGAAGGAAATCCTGCAGGTTACGAATTATAATCCAAATAATTCTGCGATACACGGGCTCAAAACTACAATTCAAAAATATTTAAATTTCTATTACATTATTTATCTAACGATTACAATTTAGAAAAATTGGTTGCTTTACATCTACTTCTTTTGAGAAAATTTAGAAATTTTAATCAGCTCTAGAAATATAATAATTGCAAGAAATGCAGTTACCGCCACATGATTTGCGGCTGGAAGTTTTCGACGTGCGGTTTCAGCAAGACGTTGCTACATGTCATAGATGCGTGTTGCAATTGATCTTCTACGAAAAACATTTCCTGGAAAAATAGTCTCAAAATACGGCTATTTCGATTGACCGTCAAAAACCGGATTTAACCTCGACAGATGCTTTTTATGGGTCTACGTACAGAGAACGCAAAAAAGAGAAAACGTTCTTGACGCCATTGCTGAAATAATTGTTAAAAAGTGTGGAAGAGTTATGAAAAATATGGTTGGTATCATTAAGCCTCAATAAAAAACATCTTACACTGTACTTTTCTTCTCCCTGTATAGATTAAGGTTTATGTTAAATATATGTTTATTAATAAGTTGATCATATGTTAAAATCGCATTTTCGTCAATGATTACTTTTGGAATAATAAAGGACGAGGGTCACTACATAAATTTCAGCAAAATATGCTTAGTAATTAATTTCACAATTTTTTATAAGAGTGCCATGAAACAACAACGTTTCAGTAGACAACTGAAGTTGACAGATTGAGAAAATTGTTTATGGTTCGTATGCAATAAGCTTTTAACTGTTGTGAGTTGTATGAAAAATGGAGCTAAGTCGAAGAGATCCGTGAAGGTTGTCCAAAATCTGCGGTTGCTGATGAAAACGTTGACGCTGTACGTCGCCCCGTGGAGGAAGACCGGCGAATCGCCTATGCTGAACAATTTCAGCCTCAATGACATCCTTAAGCATCTCGGGGACTGTAATCAATACAATTCTTCACCAACATTTTGGTGCCAGAAAGCTATGCACAAGTTGGGTTCCACATAATTTGGATGAAGCTCAAAAACTAGCACGTGTGGATTGGTGCAAGAAAATGCTGAAGAGGTTTGCAAGTGGTCAGTCAAAACATGTGTACGACATCGTCACCGGTGACGAAACATGAATTTATTATTATGAACTGAAAACGAAGCGATAATCGGCATAGTGGATCTTCCAAGGCGAAGCAAAGCCAACAAAATTTATGCGATCTCTCTCCTTTGGAAGATCGTTGTACAGTAAACGCTGAGTGGTATTCCATCATTGGTTTACCAGCAGTCGTGGAA
>CALNHX010006760.1:0-84076 GCA_940337035.1 Agriotes lineatus
CTGGTACGTAGTTAAGTTGCTTTCTATAATGTATTCTCAATTGCAAATTTATAGGAGATTTTCCTCCCCCCCCCCCCATGCTGAAAGCTCATGTTTTGGGTTTATGCTTTGAAATTTTTCACACGCTGAATTCTCACCGCTGGATTGGTGTTCTTGCTTATTCGAACCGCCTCCGTGCTGTATGAATTTTCTGGCCATGTGGGCCATTTAACTGCCGATTCGAGTCGCCTCCTTGTTGGATGTATTTCCCAGCTCCTGGGGCTGCAGTCGCTTCGGTGTTTGCACAGTAACAACGCGCGTCATACACAGGCAGGTGCTGTAATTTATAATTTCATCTTCGTCGCAGGTTTCGCCGCTTGAACCCAACGTTCGAAATTCAATTGGGTCTTACAAAAGTAAGAGTGTGGCTAGGGATTATTCATCGTCCACTGAAGCTGGGTTCACTACGTACCCTTGGCTGTGCCGCTGAGATGGCTGTACTATCGACTGAATGCTTCAACATAATTAAAAAAGCATATAAAACACTTGGTTTTGAGGTGCTGCAAGCCCTTCAAAAGTGCCCATTGTTTGCAGCTTCTGTATTTTGCTATGGTTCGTAGTGTTTTAGTATTTGCCGCTCCGGTGTGGAATCCACAGTATAATATCTATATTGACAGAAGTTTGCTAAATATCTGAAACATAATTCAATTCAATTAAATCAGAGGCAGCAGAACTTACAGTCAAGACGAAAATTGTTGGACTTGTGTGTTTTATTTAAACTTTTTAATGAGAAAATCGACTGTCCAGACTTATTATCTGAATTTTCTCTAAAAGTTCCATCTAGGCCAACGCTAACCAATGACGTTTTTGCTCTACAATTAAAAAATACGAACGCTGCAATCAATTCTCCTAATTTATTTAATTCGACCTTCACAAATTTTAAGTGTAAAATGTCTCAGTTGATATTTTTAAACTGATTTTGGTTTTGCGAATTAAGGGTGTCTCGTGGTGTTATGGGGATCAGGGCGTATCGCCTAGCCTACACGCTGGTGTGTTGCATTTTATTTCCACGGCATCTTGAGTCTTTTCATATTGTTACTGCAAGCAATATCACATGTGCTTTTAACTTCTACTGCATTCCTCTCCTACATGTTTTAGTTTTTAATATTTATTATTACTACTCGTGTATATTTATTGCTTTCACTTGTCATTGGTATCAAACTTGTGCTTTTTTCATTGAATGGCATGACTATCAATGTAATATTATCGGTATAAATGTATGTAGTGGTAAATTGTAATTGGGTTGATGCTTTTGCGTGTCAACCTGTTATTTACCCAAATAAATAAATACATTTGGCCGTCACGCTGTGAGATTTTAAATTGAATTGAAAACAGAACAATTTGAGTGGGTTACATTTGATGCAGTATTCAAAGTTTGATTCATTGCAGTATCCATGTTATACAATATTAAGATTTGGTTGATTGTAATATTCACGTTATACAACTTTTAAAATTTGGTTAATCGTAATATTCGTTATACAATCTTTAACATTTGATTTATTCAAGTATTCATGTTTTGCAACATTTAAGGCCATTAATAATTAGGTGAACATTTAATTTTAAGGTTCATATTGTGAACTTGGATGGGGTGTTTTGGCTACTGGAATGCGCCATTTTAACCAGATCTGTTTAATGAGGTTCGCCCACGGTTTTTGTTCGCGTTTAATAGAGTATCTAACTCGACTACTCATGCTCAAAGCCGTATGCTGCAAAGGCACTGTTCGAGTAGGTACGATCTTAGAATTTGTATACGCTATTACTTATGCTTGCTAATTACATTTAACATTCGTTATTTAAGTCAGAATCCAGTCATCATTGCCTTGATATTTAAAATCGGGTTATATTTGTATGTGCATCAAATTTAATTATTAACTACTTCTCCGAATTATATATGAAGTAATGTTCCCTGGTGTTTTATTGCTGCGAAGTATCTCTGTTGTTTTTATGGGCTTATATTAGGTTCGCCGTTTCAACAAGGGAGTAAGAATTGGAAGCTGGACAACGCGTGGCGCCTAAATCTAAGAGTTTCTAAAATTACGCAAGATCAATCTGCATATAACTACTCCGTTGCACCATGAATCTAATTCACCCGTTGAACGAATACATTCTACACTAATTAAACATTTCTGATTCGGACAAAATGTTCCACTGTATCCCGGGGTACAACAATTCAATACACTCGAATTTAAAATATACCCCACGAGAAGTTTTGTTTGGACACACAGATAATAGAGACTCTTCTGACTTATGCACCGGCACTTTTTACGAGAGCTATTTGAACGATCACAAGAATCGAATGATCCATCTTTATAACGAATTAAAAGACAAGCAAATTGCAACTAAACAAAAACATAATGAAAATCTCAATAAAAAGAAACACCTAACCGTTTTCGACATTGATCAAAAAGTTTTTCTAAAACAATACAAAAGAAAAAAAAATCAACCAAATTCAAAGGACCTTTTAAAATTATCAAAATATTGGATAATCACGTCTACACTGTACAAGATGAACATACGAAGCAAGTGCTCAACAGACACGCAAACGAAATGCTGCCTATTAAAGAAAATAGACCTATTGCAGGTACATCATTACCTGGTCCCTCTTCTTAACCTCAACCCTTGGCGACGTTACGATTACCGACCTCTCTGAAAATCCTGGACTTGACCCTAAAGTACTTGGGCAAGGCCCACTCAAATAAGGTGCATGGACGATTATTAAAAACACCAACTATGATGATGACATTAAATGGGGAAGGTGGTACACAGTGGGCCGTTCAATTTTATTCTGAAACTATCCAATATTTGTTTAATTTCGGCAACGCTGCTTGGTTTGCATTTTATGTAGCACATGCAGATGTATTTTCATAAAGTTCGGCCGAGTCGTTCGTGAGGTACGGTACCTGCGGTTGTAGTGGCTTGCGAAACTTACAAAACACGTGTTGCTTTTGTGCCGTTTATTGGTTGTAGGAGCGCTGTATTACATTTATAAGGTTAGTACATATAAATATAACATGTTTATGTATAAATACACTATTTAACTAATTGTTTAAATGTAATTTGTAAAATTCGTGGTTAAAATATTTTCCACATGCTTTGGTACACTGTGGGCCACTGAAAAGTGGTACACAGTGGGCCAGTGTGTTAGACTGGCCCACTGTGTACCATAAATTTGTTTTCAGCTTCAACCAACCTTAACCATGGTGAGACCCAAAAATAAGCCAAGAAAAATTGGAAATACCACAGGGGAAGCTATAGCAGCGGCTTTCAGACTGGTTATAGCTGATGGAATCTCGCTTAGCGAAGTATCTAGAGAAACAGGAATTGCTAGGCAGACTTTGTCGCGTTATGTAGAGAAAACCAAATTAAATCCAGGTGCGGAAATTAGAACTACACCACTGTATGAAGTACGGAAAATATTCAGCAGTGATCAAGAAGAAGAACTTGCGGAGTATCTCGAGACATGTAGCAAATGGCTTATGGATTTTCCACCATTTCATTACGAAAGTTGGCCTATGACATGGCCCTGAAGAACAATATAACTGTACCGCAGTCATGGACTGAAAACAAATGTGCTGGCGTAGATTGAATGAGAGGTTTTATGCAACGATATTCCCAATTAAGCATCAGGAAACCTGAGGCATGCGTCTATCCAGACTAACCTCATTCAATCAACACAACGTGCAGCAATTTTTAATAATCTCGAATCAATTTATGAGCGATACCCTCAATTAGCAGAAGGCTCACGAGTTTTTAATCTAGATGAGACTGGTTTGACTACGGTTCAAAAACCTAGAAAAGTAATGGCAAAAAAAGGACGTAAGCAACTAAATCAGTGTACTAGTGCCGAAAGAGGACAGTTAGTCACTGTGGTAGCTATTATTTCAGCTGTAGGAACATTTTTACAACCAGTAATTGTTTTTCCGAGGAAAAACTTTAACAGCGTATGCTCAATGGTGCACCGACTGGAGCTCTTGGACTTGCAAGTCCTTTGGGTTGGGTGACGACAGAAATATTTCCCTTAGTGTTAGAACACTTTATTAAACACACGACTAGTACACCAGATAGTCCCACATTGCTTATTTATGACAACCATGAGTCTCATTTAGGAATTAAAGTTTTGGATATGGCAAAAGAAAATGGAGTTGTAATTGTGACTTTACCGACGCACTGTAGTCACAAATTACAACCATTGGACTTAACAGTATTTGGCCCAAAGAAGTAAAACAGGTAGGAAGGAGGGTTATGCCTTATCTGCACCGAGGGTTAATGTAACGGAAGTGACGTCACGCCAGACACCTTTGGTGATTCATTCTTTGGTAGATTGTTGTCGTGTAAGGTTACGTGTGTTTTAGAATTTTATTAAAAGCCATGGTTAGTTGTATTTGTTGTGGTTGTTCCAGTACAAAACATAATAAGGAGAACGGAATAACTTTCCATTTGTAAGTATTTTACCAAATATGAACAAAAAATTACAAGTTTAAATTTGAGGTTAAGACAGTGGTGGAGACGTCATTATTTTTCTGGCAAATTGCTGTCTTGCGTAATTTTATTCAGTGTAAGATTAATTTAATTGGTATACATTTTAAAGTAAAGCGTGTTTATTGGTCTTACTGAACGTGTATTAAATAGATATCATATAGTAAGTTTTTTTTAATTTAAGGTTTCCAAAAATGCCGAAAGGAGAGCAAAATGGATAAGATTTTTGAACAAAGACAAGTGGGATGAGTCAAAGAGGAGTTTTATTTGTTCACAGCATTTCTCTGAAGATTCGTTTGATAGATCTTCATTATTGAAAGTTCAACTTCGAGGAAATGCAAATCCATCGATCTACGTAGAAAGATTAAAATATGTAAGTACATAGTAAATACAATTATGAAGGTTTTATATCATGAAGGCCTCTCTCTTTTGTGCAGGTCCGTAACTATAATTACACAATTTTACATGAAGAAAAAGCATCTGGGCAGGCAGCAGAGTGTGTCGCAACAAGTAAATTAGTGCCCAATTCAAAGACTACCACTGCAGGAACCGATTCCTCACCTATCCTAGTAACGATGTTATACAGATCTGTACAGAAACCGAAAAAATTTTGAGAGTGTACATTCATAGCGATATTGTATTAAAGATAATGAAGCACAAAGTAACGCAACAGGTTTTAATTTACTGCTCAAAGAAAAACATATTCTGCCAGTTGCAAAAACATTGTTTAGGGATGAGTGTGTTAGAAAACCACTCCATATTACTCATAAAAAGTATAGTTAACTATTATTTAGATGTGAGGTTGTATTATATTGGTAGACAATTATCTGTACATGATAGTGTGCGAAATCACCTTACGCATTTAATTTTGAGGACAATAAAACATTTTTACAAATATTTTGTTTCTTTCTAATAAATGCTTGTAAAGTCGCCATGGCAACATTTAACAGTCACCTTGCCTGTAAAGATTCATTTACCGAGACAGTTCCGAGGACAGTAAACGACATCTTCTATTTCTTTAATATGTGTTTTAAACTGTACAAAATATAATAAAATACCTTGCATATTTTAGTGGCCATTTTTAACTTTTTGTTGTGCAATTTGCAATATTTTACTAACCATTCGGGTTTTTATGCTTTGCAAAAATTAGTTGATTACTGCAACATACATATTTGTTTACTGAATAAAACTGGATTAAATACTGAACGTTTTATTAGTACCCATTCATAGTACCCTTAATAAAATTTTCTAACTCCGCCACTGGTCACACTTCCGTTTGGCGGCCATGTTCACACACCATCTAGGTTACATGCAAAGGTGCATAGGCTCCTTCCTACCTCTTTTACTTCTTTGATTTGGCCCATTAAAACCATATTACAACCAAGCAGTTGACAACTGGATGCTTAGAAATCCAGGGATACCAATGACTATATATCAAATTTCCGAATGCTTGGCAGTTAGTCACATAAAAGCCATGACACCTGCCAACATCATACCTGGCTTTAAGAAATCTGGCATAATTCCTTTTGCTAAGAACATATTTGTAGATGCTGACTTTTTTGGCTCAGCAGTAACAGACAGGCCTTTAGAGAATCCAACTGTACCGTCTTCAGCAGTAACTGACACTGTTTGTGAGTCTGAGGAGCAAACAGAAAATCCAGGTCCATCTACATCTAGCCCTTGTATCACCATAGATGCTGGCTTCGATACTTCTTTGGACGCAAATGTTGAAAGTAATGTTCAAGAGGAAGAATCTAGTTTTATTTCTCCAAAGGTATTTCGCGGCTACCCCAAGGCCGAGCCAAGAAAAACTAAATCCACATGGAGAAAACGTGGAAGAAGTATAATTTTAACTGATACACCTGAAATGGGATTAATTGCAGAAAAAAACACAAAAGAAACACGATGCAAATCTGGAAGCAGCTAAGAAAAAAAGTCGCTAGGAATTTATGTCCGAGGAAGAGTCAACTATCAACATCTAATTATGAACCACCAGATGACGAGGATGAGTCTCAGGTAATTGCTCTAAACAAACTTTTAGGGTCGTTCTTTAATCATTGTTCCACTTTTAGGTCATTTTAGAAGACTCTTCTAATGGATGTGAATCATTTTCAGAATTTCAAGAATTAGACCGAGAACCTAATCTCAATCACTATGTTTTGGTGCGATTTCCAAATGCAGTTTTCTAGGTCGGGAAAATAATAAAAGAAAAAGACGCAGACAATGATTACGAAGTTTCATTCTTACGTAAAAGAGAGAAACTTAACGGTTTCAAGTTTCCGGATGTGCCGGATCTAGCTACTGTGAGTCTTGAAGATATCGTTAAAGTGCTTCCTCCACCAATGCCGATGAAGACGAAGAGACTGGAGGGGCACTACCGTTTCCCAGTTTCTTTCGGCGACATTAGTGTCCGATAATTTATTTTTATATTTTTAAATGTGTTTCTTGTTGTTTCTTTTGGCGACATTAATGTCCAATATTTTTTTAATATGTTTTTTGTTTATTGTAACACTTTTTTTCTTTCACAATTATATTTTATTTTCCAAAACATGTGTAAAATGAACTTTATTTAAACTGGCTTACTGTGTACCACTTTTGGTACACAGTGAGCCGATTTGTATTTTTTTTCTTAAATCACTATGATTTCAAATAAAGCTTAAAAAACAAATATATATATATTTATGTACCTAAAGAGCCATTCTAGGACATACTTGCCCTAATTTGCTTTTTTATCTAAAGATCGATTTTTGAAAAATCTTACTCTAAAAATTAGCCCACTGTGTACCACCTTCCCCTACTTATATCGCTTTATGCCTAAAATTTTTTGCAAAGTTGGCAGATTTTGGTGTTTAGAAAAATTTTGCGCTTCATATTTTAGTATTTTTCTGCTCAAAAATTAAATGAAAAAGTGTGAAATTAGTGTTTTTTTTTTCTCTTTATTCTCAGTGAATACTGATGTATAAGAATTTTCAAGAATTTTGCCGAAAGTGAGGTTAGATCGGCAATAATATGGCCAATTTGTGCAACACATGCAACATATCCATACCAGAGGACTCTAAAATAGTGCTTTGTGATAGCTGCCATACAGTAATGCATCATACAGAGGCATGCACTTATTTGAATGCATCTGAAATAAGGGCTGTTGTGATTCAAAAGCGAACCATGTTTTTCTGCAGGCCATGCAGAGAAGCATTCAGGAGTGCCCCAGCCCTTTTAAGACAAGTTGGTGAGCTGAAATTGGAAATTGAGGTAATGAAGAAGGAATTGGAAGCTGCCAAAAATCAAAAGTGCAGACATAAACCGGTAGAGTTGGATATGGAGCAGATGATCAACGAAATGCAGGAAAGAACAAAGAGGACCAGTAAATTTAATAATTTATGGTGCAAAGGAGTCAAATCGAAAAGTTTTGACGGAAAGAATTGAAGACGACAAAAAAGTGGTGCAAGATGTCTTTAAGCTGATGAATGAGGCCCAGGATGGGCTCAGTAAAGTTGAGAAGGTAATAAGGATTGGTGCTAAAAAGACAGGATCCTGCAGACCATTGAAGGTTGTCTGAGTTGATCAGACTTTTGTTAAAGCAAGTAATAAAAAATTAGTCGATCAAACGCCCTGTGCAGAGAATACAGAAAAATCCCGATAAATTCGCAACTCCAGATCCACGAAGACATCATGCACCTGGGCCACAGACTACGTTCTAGAAGACCGCCCATCCAAACCGCTGAACGCTTAACTGCCAACAATTTCAACCTGGAACAAGAATGGGAACGTGAGTGGCAAGCAAGTGCACACCCCGACACTCACGGTACTCTCCACACCAAGCAAATACCACCTGGTTTTACCTTGCCACGAAAAACATGGAGCAGATTAAACCGCATTCGCACAAACTGCGGAGCAATGCACCGCCTCCCTATTTAGATGGGGCAAATCTGAAAGTAGCACATGCGACTGTGGCGAAGAAAGGCAAACAATTCACCATCTTGCCTACGACTGCGTAAATAGACCCAGCCGCTGTACAACCGAAGACTTCTTGAGAGCCACCCATCGGCTGTTATTTGGATAGAAAACTTAAATGTTAATATTTAAGATATTTGATATAAATAAATACTTGTACTCATGTGTAGCCATACGATAAAATAAAAAAAAAAATAAAAATTAGAAAAAACTGGTAGGATCAAATTATAAAATTAACTTAGATCAGACTGCCATGCAAAGAGACCAGTTTAAAAAAGTGTTGACTGAACTTCAAGCTAAGAATGAGGAGGAAAATGATGGCTATACCGTTCGGTACATTGGTGGATGTCCTAAAGTAGTGAAAAAGGACAGCCAGATTGGTAACAACTCTGGCAGTACTGCAAATGTACAATCAAAATGTGGATGGGCTTCGCACCAAGATAGCAGAGTTGAACTTAATGCTAAGTTGTTCTAATTATGATATTATTGTTATTACGGAAAGATGGCTGAATGAAGACATATTTACGGAGAAACTTTGTTGTAGCAATTATAATATTTTTAAAGCGGATATAAGCTTCAATCATCAGGAAGCCTGAAACTCATTTTGAACAATAATTTTTGTCATGTACATATTTTGATTCAAAATTTGGTCGGTGGTGTTTATATACCACCAGGCTCTTCTGAGGATCAGTACAGTGATCACTACCTGGCTGCCAAGGAAATTTATTCCACATATCCCAGCACAAAGTTCTACATAGTGGGTGACTTTAATCTACCAGGGCTGCTGTGGTCAAATGCTAATAATGGTGTCCAAGTAGTGTGTCCATCGAATTCACCAGCCATGTACCTTGCTCAAATGTATGGTTTTTATAATATGTACCAAATGATTGATATACCTAATAGCAGAAATGTGTGTTTATCATACGTCCTATACCTGTGATTTTAGAGTAGGCAATGTAGGGTTAGATTCACTTAGAGTAGAGGAATTTTATTTTGAATTGAAGAATGGTAACTATCAGGGTTTAAATGATTATTTATTTTCTGTAAACTGGGAAAATATTTTTAACATTAGATATTATATTAACGTTATTGTTTCAGAATTTTATAACACTTTAAATTTTGGAATTCAATGCTTTGTGCCACAAAAAAAATTAAAACATCAAACTTTCCTTCATACCGAATTAAGGAAATTGATACCACTTAAAAAGAGTAAACATAAAAAATATCAACTGTCTCATAATGAAATTGATTATCATGAATTTACTGTGCTAAGGGCCCAATGTAAAAGATTAAGCCAGGAGTGCTATAGAAGCTATCTTGCTACTATAAATGAGAACTTGACTAGTAATTAAAAAAAAAAACTTTTGGAATTGCATTAATAAAAAAAGAGCGTCAAATAATATTCCAAAAAATATGGTTTTAAATAATTTGGTTGCTACTGATGGTCAACAAATTGTCGACTTATTTGCTACTCATTTTTCTACAGTCTATTCGAATGCAAAGACAACTCCTCCAGAAAAATCTATTAGCCAAATTAACATAGACAGTCCTGTTATATGCCTATCAGAGGTATTTGAGAAGCTGGGGTCTCTGCCTAATAAACTGATGATTGGGCCTGATGGCAACCCAAATATTTTTTTAAAACAGTGTAAGTATTCACTCTCAGCCATTGTGTAAGCTCTTTAACTTATCTCTCACTTCTGGAATATTTCCAGACTTTTGGAAGGAAAGTCACCTATTTTTAAATCAGGTTCAAGCAATGATGTGAGCAATTACCGTAGTGTATCCATAGTGTCATCTATCCCTAAGGTCTTTGACAGCCTCATGTTTAACCATTTGAACTGGCATTGTAAAGAGATCATTGTCGATGAACAGCACGGTTTTAGAGGGGGTCGTTCTACACTGACAAATTTACTTGTATACCATAGCAGGTTGTCGGATGCCTTGGAGACGGGGTATCAAGTGGATGATGTGTATAAGGACTTCTCCAAGGCATTTGATAGGGTCAGTCACTTGTTTTTAATTGAAAAGTTAAGGAACATAGGTTATTCTGATAGATTACTAAAATGGCTGCTTAGATTTCTTAGTGATAGGAGGCAAGTGATTAAAATTGGTAATTTTATATCTAAGATGATTAAGGTATGTCCTGGGGTCCACAGGGGGACACTGCTCTCCATTGCTGTTCAATCTGTTTGTTAATGACCTTAAAAATGTCTTGAAGTATTGCGACTTTTTAATGTTTGCTGATGATCTCAAACTTTTTTCAATTATTGTTAATAAAATTGATATCGGTTTCTTACAAAAAGACCTTGATAGCCTTTCTCAATGGTGTCAGAGTAGTTTTTTAGATTTGAATATAGATAAATGTTTTCAATTTCTTTTAATAAGAAAAAAAAATAGAATACTGTTACGATCCTGAGGGCCGAGGGATGGATGAGTCAGCAGCCTTGGCGATTAATACGCGAGCGTTCCAGAGCTTCTCGAGGCGGCTGCAGAAATATGAGTCACAGCGGTCGAATGCTCGGGAAGCGCCCTAGAACCAGGTGTACTGAATGACTCACGCTCGCTTACGAGAACAACACCTGCGAATGCCGGAGTGCATTCGCGAGGATTCTGAAATCTCCCCAGTGAAATATAAATGCGCGGCCTTCAGACCTGTAGTTCAGTTCGAATTCGACATCAGAGCGGCGAGCTCCCAGATAAATAAAACGCGTGAAATAAATAAATCCGTATGTAGTAGAAATACATCGTTAGTGTTTAAGAGTGATATAAATAAATAATAATAGTTGTTAGAAATAGTGCCGTAGTTTAAAAGTAATTTGTAATCTGCTTGATAGTTCGTTAGTGCTTGTAAATAACAATAATCGTAATAATTAATCCAATAGTGTGTAAATAAATATTTGAACCCAGGTTTGTCGTATAATTTTAAATAGCCCGAACGTTAAGAACGTAACAGTGGTGTCGGTGTGAGGTTTTGTACCGGGGGCTATAAGAAAATTATCGAACAAACATTAAAATAAATAAATAATTTAACAAGTGCCGATAAAACGACGGTCAGATAAATAAATTGAAGTGAGTATTGTGCATGCCTTTGACGAGATCTCAAAGCAGCAAAATGGAAGCCCAATTAAGCCAACTTTTGCAACTGATGCAAGTTAGCCAGGACAAGGCAGAGAAGGCGCAAGAGAAAGCGGAAAAAGCACAAGAGGATCTTAGGAAAGAGATCCAAGTTGGCCAGGAAGAATTGAAAGCCGGTCAAAAGGAAGCACAGGAAGTACTGAAGGAACAGTTGAGAGCCGCGCAAGAGGATCTTAAAGAAAAACTTGAGGAAAAACTGAGAGTCACTCAGGAAGACCTCAAGGATGAACTTCGGGAAGATATGGAGAGAGCGTTGGCCGGAGTTCGGAGTGACATACTGGAGCTGCAGTCACGAAGTGGCCAAGGCCAACCAGCTCTCTCTGAATCTGCTGGCTGCTCTTCTCCAATTGCCCCAGTGAGGCCCGCAACATCTGGCTTGCACATGAAACTGCCCTCTTACGATGGGAAAACGCCATGGTCAACATACCTGAAGCAATTTGAAGCCGCAGCCGTTGCTAATGGTTGGGGAATGGCAGACAAAGCGACCGCATTGATCCTGACATTGCGAGGGGATGCTCTGAATGTTTTGCAAATGATTCCAGAAAATCAGCAGAGGGACTTCCAGCAATTGGTGAATCGTCTGGAACGGCGTTATGGCAATGGTCATCTTCAGCATGTGCATTGTGCCCAGTTGAAGAACAGAATTCAGAAGTCGGGGGAGACTCTGCAAGAACTGGAGGCCGATGTTGCTCGATTGGTTCGGCTGGCGTATCCATCGGCGCCGGAGGACTTCCTGGAGCAGCTAGCCGTCCAAACATTCGTAGATGGAGTTAAAGACGCCGATACTCAGCAAGCGGTACGTCTGGGGCGCCATAGGACACTGGGAGAGGCCTTAGCCCATGCATTGGAATTTGAAGCGGCAAAGAGTGCTTCCAGAGGACATGGTCGTGTCCGCGGTGTCGCCACGACGGAGATGGCGCCTGAATCCATGGAGGACATGTTGCGACGACTTATAAGGCAGGAGACGAGGGAGAAGGGGCCCCGTTGCTGGAGCTGCGGAGAGATGGGTCATCTTAGGGCTCGCTGTCCGAAGAAAGGAGCCCGAGTGTCTGACGAGCCGTCGGAAAACTAATGCGGGTCGACAAGAAGGGGTGAGAGTCGACTCGTGATTGCCATGCCCCGGAGATTCCCATACATGTGTCGTCCGTGCACCACCAGCCTGATAGCCTCTTCATTGATGGGAAAATAAATGTAAGAGTTCGGTCTCTGCTGTTGGATACTGGAGCGACGAAGTCCATCGCCAGGTCTGACGTAATACGAGACGAGGGTGAGCTGCTGCCCACCAGGACACGCCTTCGCACTGCCACGGGAGGCGCAGTGACCACACATGGGGAGATGGATGTGAAATTGAAGATTGGGAATCAAACCCTCAAGCATCGGGTCCTGATTGCTGACATTGCGGACGAGTTCATCCTGGGAATGGATGTCATGAATAAGTGTGGGTTCACTTTGGACCTGGGACGCGGCGTGTTGCACGTGGGTGGGGAGGAGCTTTCCCTACACCCAAGAGAAGAGATCGCAGTACAAGTGGTATTGGCGGAAGATGTTACTCTGCCTGGACGAACCGAGAGAGTCGTGGATGCATACCTGGATGGCGATCTCCGGGGCAACGTAGTGCGCATGATTGAACCCGATTATGACAAGGAACTCACTCATGGTATCCTGGTTGGGAAGACGTTGGTAAAGACTGGGCTTAAGGTCCCAGTAAGGATGATGAACGTCAACAGGGAACCAGCAACCGTCAGGAGAGACACGATCCTGGGAAGGTGCACACCGGTCTCCGCCGTTGTGAGAACGATCACTAGTGGCGGCGGCCGCAAGGCGAAGGACTGCCCAGAGGCATTAATTAACACCGTGATGTCTACGTGCAAGGGCGTGAGCCACCAAGAACGGAAGAAGATCGAAGATCTGGTGGCCCGGTACCAAGACGTCTTAGAGTGCGGAGATCATCCCAGCGGCCGTACCGACGTAGTTAAACATAAAATCAATACGGGGGATGCTCAACCGATACGCCAACATCCAAGAAGGTTGCCCCTAGCCAAACGGGAAGAAGCTGAGAAGATTGTCCAAGATATGCGAAACCAAGGGATCATCGAACCGTCCAGCAGCCCGTGGGCCTCCCCTGTGGTTCTTGTCAAGAAGAAGGATGGCTCAACGAGGTTCTGTGTTGACTACCGACAGCTGAACCATGTGACCAAGAAAGACAGCTACCCTCTGCCACGAATTGATGATACCCTGGATACACTCTCCGGTTCTCGATGGTTTTCGACGCTAGACTTGAAGAGCGGTTATTGGCAAGTCGGAATGGAACCCGCGCACAGGGAGAAGACTGCATTTACTATCGGAACTGGGCTCTGGCAGTTCTCCGTTATGCCGTTCGGTTTGTGCAATGCCCCCGCCACGTTTGAGAGGCTGATGGACACCGTCCTGAAGGGTCTATCTTGGCAGACCTGCCTGATATACTTGGATGACATCATAGTGGTGGGCAAATCCTTCGACGAGCATCTGAAAAACCTGGAGGAAGTGTTCGGTAGATTGCGAGGTGCCAACCTGCGATTGAGTCCAAAGAAGTGCCACATCTTCCAGAAGGAGGTACAGTACCTGGGCCACGTCGTATCCCGCCAGGGAGTAGCAGTAGACCCGAGTAAGGTGAAGGCAGTGCAGGATTGGCCAATCCCGAAGGATAAGCATGAACTGCGAAGCTTCCTGGGCCTCTGTACTTACTACCGACGGTTTGTGCTGCG
Organism: Agriotes lineatus; assembly: GCA_940337035.1. Lineage (NCBI taxonomy): Eukaryota > Metazoa > Arthropoda > Insecta > Coleoptera > Elateridae > Agriotes > Agriotes lineatus. The sequence continues at coordinate 14,349 of CALNHX010006760.1, forward strand.
CTTCGCGAACATCGCAAAACCGTTAACCCGTCTAACGGAAGAGGGACGACAGTTCGAATGGAGTGCTGAGTGCGCGGAGGCCTTCGAGACGCTCAAGACTGCCTTAACCAGTTCACCTGTACTTTGCTATCCACGTCAGGAAGGCCAGTTTATCCTCGACACTGACGCTAGCAATGTCGGAATAGGTGGTGTTCTGTCCCAGGTCCAAGATGGGCAAGAGAAAGTCCTGGCATATTTCAGCAAGGTCCTGTCCAAACCAGAGCGTAACTATTGCGTAACCAGGAGGGAGCTTCTGGCAGTAGTCAAGTCCGTGGAGCATTTTTATAAATACCTGTATGGCAGAAGATTCTTGCTGAGGACCGACCATGCTGCTCTAAGATGGCTGCTGCAGTTCAAGAACCCTGAAGGACAGGTGGCTAGGTGGATCGAGCGGCTACAAGAGTACGACTTCGAAATAAATCATCGACCTGGCACAGCCCACCGCAACGCCGATGCGTTGTCCAGGAGGCCCTGCCCTGCGGACTGCAGCCACTGTTCGAGACTGGAGAGTCGTGCGGTACCCATCAATCGTACCACTGTAGTCGACGACTCGTGGGAGCTAGACGAGTTGCAGAACAGCCAGGAGAACGACCCCGACTTAGGCACAGTTATGGCGTGGAAGCGAGATGGCCGTCGACCTACCTGGCAGGAGGTCTCCGCCACCAACCCAACGGTGAAGACCTATTGGGCGCAATGGGACTCCTTGCAGCTCGAGAACAACGTCTTGACTAGAATCTTGGAAGACGAGGACGGTAGGGCAACGAGATCACAATTGATGGTTCCAAGGAGTAGAGTGGCCGAGGTTCTGCGTCACCTGCATGATGGCTCCTCTGGGGGACACTTTGGATTGAAGAAGACGTTGCAGAAGGTCCGAGACCGGTTCTACTGGGCGAGTTGCAAAGATGATGTCCGAGAGTGGTGCCGGAGGTGCGAAGCCTGCGCTACAGGAAACGGACCGGTTGGTAGACGTAGAGCTCCGATGCGGCAGTACAACGTCGGTAGTCCGTTCGAGAGGATAGCCATCGACATCGCTGGACCATTCCCCGAAACCGAAGCGGGAAATAAATACATCTTGGTGTGCATGGACTACTTCACCAAGTGGCCTGAAGCATATGCCCTTCCGAATCAAGAGGCCGGTACTGTAGCTGATGTTCTGGTGAAGGAGTGCTTCAGCCGTTTTGGAGTCCCCCTGGAATTACATTCCGACCAGGGCTGGAATTTCGAGTCTGGACTGTTCCAGAACGTTTGCAAGCTGCTGGGGATACACAAGACCCGGACCACTGCCCTCCATCCTCAATCGGACGGCATGGTGGAAAGGATGAACCGAACCATGGGGAAGCATCTCTCCAAGGTGGTTTCCGAACATCAGCGTGACTGGGACCAGTACATTCACCTATTCCTAATGGCCTACCGATCGGCAGTACAAGAGACAACCAACCACACCCCAGCCACGGTACTCTTTGGGCGCGAGCTGCGATTGCCATGTGACCTCAAGTTTGGAAGAAAGCCTGGCGAAGAAACGGCCGGCGAGGACTACGTGGGGAACCTGAAGAAGCGGATGGAAGAGATCCACGACGCCGTACGCCGAAACATTCAGGGTGCCAGCGACCGAATGAAGGACCGATATGATGCCCGCGCTGAGGCCGGTGGTTTCCAGCCTGGCGATTTGGTATGGCTTCATAACCCCCAGAGGCGTCGTGGCCTCTCCCCCAAGCTCCAAAGAAACTGGGAAGGCCCCTACACTGTGGTTGCTCGACTGAATGACGTGGTATACCGAATCCAGAAACCTCCTCGAGGAAAGTGCAGGGTGGTGCACTTCAATCGGTTGGCCCCATATGCCGGAACGAATGAGGAAGTGGAGGCTGTCACGGAACAACCCCTGAGACGACTAGGGACCGGAGGAACCTCCTTCCAGGAGTTTATGGCCGCTTATGGGGGTACGAAGACTGCGCGATTCGGAGTTACTACAGAGGTGCAGTGTGACCTGTTCGACACCCTGCGGCAGTATTCCCTGGCACACTGCGTCGCTCAGGACCTCCGGATGTCTAGGGGGATCGCCGCTGCCTTCCGGGAGCAGTTTGGCCGGTTAAACCAGCTGCGAGAGCAGGCACCTCAGGCTGGCAGAACCTTGCAGCTGAAGGAAGGCAACAGCTCCATTTATTACCTGGTGACAAAAAGGTTGTCTCACGAAAAACCTAGTTACCAGGAGCTCTGGTCTGCTCTTTTGGACCTTAAGGAGCAGATGGTGAAGAACGGCGAAACCCGGCTAGCGATGCCGAAATTAGCATGCGGCCTGGATTCGTTGGACTGGAGGGTGGTACGCAGCATGCTGGAAGTAGTCTTCGACCAGACCGGCATCCAGATCGAGGTCTGCTGCTGCAGCCCGGCGCGAAGCATTGAGCCCACGGTGGACTGCTACTTCTTCAACCAGTCAGTGTGCAAGAAAGGCAACGCCTGTAAGTACCGTCATCGAATCCCCACAAGAGCGAGTGACAGGCACCCGACGCAACTCGTTCTGGGACAGAACGACCTAAGGCGGGGGCAGTGTTACGATCCTGAGGGCCGAGGGATGGATGAGTCAGCAGCCTTGGCGATTAATACGCGAGCGTTCCAGAGCTTCTCGAGGCGGCTGCAGAAATATGAGTCACAGCGGTCGAATGCTCGGGAAGCGCCCTAGAACCAGGTGTACTGAATGACTCACGCTCGCTTACGAGAACAACACCTGCGAATGCCGGAGTGCATTCGCGAGGATTCTGGAATCTCCCCAGTGAAATATAAATGCGCGGCCTTCAGACCTGTAGTTCAGTTCGAATTCGACATCAGAGCGGCGAGCTCCCAGATAAATAAAACGCGTGAAATAAATAAATCCGTATGTAGTAGAAATACATCGTTAGTGTTTAAGAGTGATATAAATAAATAATAATAGTTGTTAGAAATAGTGCCGTAGTTTAAAAGTAATTTGTAATCTGCTTGATAGTTCGTTAGTGCTTGTAAATAACAATAATCGTAATAATTAATCCAATAGTGTGTAAATAAATATTTGAACCCAGGTTTGTCGTATAATTTTAAATAGCCCGAACGTTAAGAACGTAACAATACCATCAATTTACACAATTAACGGACAGAAACTAAAAATAAATGATGTGGCTAAAGACTTAGGTTAGGTTTTACTCTTAGAAATTGTAGGGGGTTGTCTTTGCAGGCAGTAGGATCGGTATATGTTGGGTTAGTCAGATCACAACTATGGTTCAATTGTATAGATTCCCCAGTATAATGTCTATAAGTCATTGCTGGAAAGTGTGTAAAAACAATTCTTGAGATATTGTAATTACATGTTCAATCTAAATCTCATTGCTAACCATTACTACTCTCAAATATTAGATTATCTTAAGCTGCTTCCATTGGACAAAAGAAGAACAATGTTTGACATTTGCTTTATTGACAAGTTATTGAATGGTATTTTATTCTGTCCAAATATACTATCACAAGTTAAATTTTCAATTCCCCAGAGAGTGCTTAGACAAAATAATTTATTTTTCCAGCTGCTGATCATGTAAGTCAGTGATACAGCCTTAGTAACAAAACGTGTAAGTCGGTGATTATATTTGTTTGCTGCTTTTTCTTGACAACGGAACTTAATACTATTATTAAGTTCCTAGGATAATAAAATTAGCAAAGCAAGATGCAGATTTAGACGTTTTGTTTCTAAATTGCAAGTGTTTATGTTACATGTGACACTCATAGGTAACACGACTCACGAAAATTAATACTGGTGACAGGTGACGAACTAAACGTTTTTTTTCAAAAATCTAGGAAAATTTTGATAAGCAGCGGGAAAAATTTAATAAGATAACTCGGAATGTATCGTCTATTAACATTTTCGGCAGGCAACAAGCCGCGACTTCGTCTTGGCTTGTACTTGCCTACCTCAAATGTTAATAGGTCTTTACATTCCTTCTGACTTAAATAACTATTATATTGGGTCCTATAGGACCAATTATGGTAAAAACTCTTTTTTGGATAGATCTCTAGATTTTTTAAATAGTGAGGAAAGGTTGTTCATTTCGATGCTTTAAGTGCTCATTATTAACATTTCAAAGTAAACAAGTTAAAAACCAAAGAAGAAAATAACTACTAAACTATGAAAATATGAATGAATATATTAAAGGAGGGGAAAAAAATATTAAAAAAATAGCCAAACTCGTTTCTAATATCTACACAGGTTCCCCTAAACTTTAACCACTATAACCTAACAAACAAAAATAAATCAAGATAGAAATGCCATTAAATCCTAGTTGCATATATAGAAGATAAACCTCGAGGCCCAAATTGGAGTAACGCCAACACAAATGATGTTATATAAAATTACAAACCTACCACTCCCACTAAACATCCAATATAAAACTGAAGAGGGAAAATATTGTAAATTAATGTATCAAACAACCTAATAATTACAAACAATGTTTACAAAAGAGGTGAAATCCAATTTTACTTAATTAACCAAGGTTCCATTCTTTGTATAATAACAACATAACTCTACACCTGGATTTAAATAAACATTAAAACCAAGGAAAACAATACTAAAGATTAATAATTTTTGTCTACTTTTTAATAGTGTGTGTCCCAAAATCTTTTAAAATGTATCAACAATTGTGTAAAATGTCTGAAGAAGCTATATATTAAATAGCGAAACGTAACATTTATTTTGACTTTTACTTTTTAAATCACTAGAATATTTTGACACAACTAATGCGTTTATAAAAAAACCATTAGTGGATGCAGATTTCAAAAACATAATTAGCTGAAAAAATCTTCAAAATTTTGGAAAGAAATTTGACAGATTATTTTTTAAACAGTCCTATCAGCCAATAGTAATGAGAAAAAATTTCAAACCGACCAATAGCATCAAAATTACACTGACTATTTGCTAGTAGCTAATTACAGCGACTATTTTTTCACGTTGTTTAATTGGATCTTTGTTGATATCGTTGCCTCGTTGCGGTGCGACAGCTGTTGCAGTCGTGTGCGGTTAGCTCGGGCAATTCATTATGTTCATATACCATTATAACAGGGTGTTATTCGAACATCCTAATTTGGTCCAGTGGTAGAGTCCTCGCCTGCCACGCGGGCGACCCGGGTTCGATTCCCTGTCTATGCATCCTTTTTTAAATTTATATTAATGAATCTCTCATAAAAAAGTTAGCATTGACTTGGTTGTTATGGTAACGCAGCCATTTGTCTCAATAAAACAATAAAAATTCAGCACCGTCGCCATTGTGGAGTACCATTCAGATTTCGCTTTTGAGATTTTCTGTAACATAAGGTAAGTGAATTGGTATAAATTTGAAGAACCTTTACAATTAGTCATCTTTTACAGAAACCAACATGAGCACGTGATTTGGTGAAAGCTCGGCTGATTCAATGCAAACAGCTGTCGAACAAACACCAGTCACATTTCGCTTTTGAGATTTTCTTTAACATAAGGTAAGTGAATTGGTATAAATTAGAAGAAACTTTACAATTAGTCATCTTACAGAAACCAACATCAGCACGTGATTTGGACAAAGCTCGGCTGATTCAATACAAACAGCTGTCGAACAAACAATACCAGTCAGATTTCTCTTTCGAGATTTTTTCTAACATAAGGTAAATGAATTGGTATAAATTCGAAGAAACTTTACAATTAGTCATCCTACAGAAACCAGCATGAACAAGTGATTTGGTCAAAGCTCAGCTGATTCAATGCAAACTGCTGTCGAACAAACAAGACCAGTCAGATTTCTCTTTCGAGATTTTTTCTAACATAAGGTAAATGAATTGGTATAAATTCGAAGAAACTTTACAATTAGTCATCCTACAGAAACCAGCATGAACAAGTGATTTGGTCAAAGCTCAGCTGATTCAATGCAAACTGCTGTCGAACAAACAAGACCAGTCAGATTTCTCTTTCGAGATTTTTTCTAACATAAGGTAAATGAATTGGTATAAATTCGAAGAAACTTTACAATTAGTCATCCTACAGAAACCAGCATGAACAAGTGATTTGGTCAAAGCTCAGCTGATTCAATGCAAACTGCTGTCGAACAAACAAGACCAGTCAGATTTCTCTTTCGAGATTTTTTCTAACATAAGGTAAATGAATTGGTATAAATTCGAAGAAACTTTACAATTAGTCATTTTACAGAAACCAACATGAGTACGAGATTTGGTCACAGCTCGGCTGATTCAATACAAACAGCTGTCGAACAAACAACACCAGTCAACACCAAAAAAAGCAGGAACACAATATAGAAACAGTTTTCAGAGTTTTGCTTTGAACGTAATTATGAGTTATCTGTATCAACCGAAGTGAAACAGATCGCATCAATTTTGGAGGACTGGGCATATAACATGCGCAAAAAAATGGAGAAAACTACAAAGAATCTGTTATCAAAACTTTGTGGAATGGAACCGCAAAACTTATCCAGGAAAAATATTTCAGGGATTATAATAGAAAAATTGATCCCTTCACTGACATTGAGTTTAAGACTGCGCGAGACGCTCGTAATTGTAAACGTCGCGAACTTCAACATATTCCCGAAAAGAGAAAGTGATCTTCTGCAGCTCTCAGGAAAGAAGAAATAGAACAAATGATAGCAGCATGGGACGAAAATACTCCAAATGGCTTACAATAGTATATTGTATGTTAAGAGCTGAAAGTGCATTCTTACCGCTTGCGCATGAATATTGCTGGTTGAGGCAAAGCCGAAACCAGCAATCATGCAAAAGCGACAAGCGCACTTTTAGCTCGAAATATACATACTATTTTTTCGACGACTGAGCATATTATTAATGGAAACTATCATATTTCATTTTATTGCAAATATTAATTGACAATCAAGTTAACATTACTCGCGCAGTCTATTAAACATGTGATGCGATTATTTCGACAAATGAAGGGCATTGTCAAGGAAACATTCGGACGTGGCTACCTATTTTGTTCACGCGGAAACCCAAAACGCTCGGCGAGCGGCAAAAAGATGAAAACGCACGCTCAGCGGCAAAGGTCAACTTTCTGTTGTCAAATGACAGTGAGAAAAATCTACTTTCGATGTCAGTCGTCGAAAAAGAAAATTTTTTTAACGCCAAATAAAAATGACACTGACAAATGTCCGGTACGCCTTTTTCATAAATTAATGTCAAAAAGAACTGAAAATATTCAAATTGCTCGTTTATTTTTGACACCTAATCCATATTGGCAGGAATCTTTATCTAAGGGGTGGTATAAAAATCTCCCGGTAGGACAAAACGAAATAGGAAAATGGACAAAACATGCGGCCCAAAAGATTGGCTTGGATCCTAACAAGATAAAAATTACTAACCATTCAAATCGTTCTTCGGCTGTAACACAACTATTTAGCTAAAAGTGGAGTAGGTGAGCAGCAGTTGTTAAAAATAACAGGACACTCATCTGCAAGCTCCATCAAACCGTATCTGCAACTTAACAAAGAGCATCACACAACCGTAATCAACAACTTAAGAAGGGACACTGTTTCGTCCTCTTCATCTCAAGGAAATTGTACAATTACCTACATATATTGCACCATTAATTACAATTGTAAACATTCTTAATTATCTAATAAAGATACTTACATAATTGTTTAACATTTTGCGACATAGTTTAAAAAATAATCACGCCGAATTACATTCGTGGTAATAATTTTTTTTTGATAATTTTAACAAGATTAGCACTCATCTTTGTTGCTATTAAGAAACTTCGTCCACTCGTGAGATTTCTTAATAGCAACAAAGATTCGTGAATCTAGTTAAAATTATCAAAAAATTATCACCACTTATGTTATTACTGTTGACAATTGTCAAATTGTTCCTACTCTAAACTGCTCATTATTAAAATTACTTTAGTGTGGTTTTGCTAGTATACACTTTTTGTTACAAAAAGTATGTAGTTTATGATGAAGTATTATCACATATAATCTCATAAGAGCATTAATTCTTTCCGGAAATTTTTTGAGTGCGTTCCAACAACGTCGTATTAATTTGCTCGAGCGGGACGTGAGGGCAAATTAGGACGTTGTTGGAATGCACGAAAAATAATTTCCGGATATGGATTAATGCTCGAATGCAGATTCGGTAAGAAAATCGTAACGACACAAACCCTAAAAAGAAGTAGGGTCTACCTACAAAAAATTTCCAAGAAATTTTTTTATTGCCTTGGTTACGGCTCGTGAACTAATTTTTCTATTGGTCATTAATGAGTGTCGTACGATTTTCACATATAATCTCATAAGAGCATTAATTCTTTCCGGAAATTTTTTTGAGTGCGTTCCAACAACGTCGTATTAATTTGCCCGAGCGGGACGCGAGGGCAAATTAGGACGTTGTTGGAATGCACGAAAATAATTTCCGGATATGAATTAATGCTCGAATGCAGATTCGGTAAGAAAATCGTAACGACACAAACCCTCACAGATAGGTTGGTCTACCTACAAAAAATTTCCAAGAAATTTTTGTTGTCTTGGTTACGGCTCGTGAACTAATTTTTCTATTGGTCATTAATGAGTGTCGTCCGATTTTCTATAATATAATTTATTTGAAATCGGCAGTGAAGTACGCCGAAATCGTCATTAAAATACGAGAAATCGGCAGTGAAGTAAAGGCCTACTTGCTAGACTCGCTAGAGTCTCCCCAAAAATAACACTAACTAACTAACTAATCCATTGTTTTACTATTTTTTGTAGTAGGCGGAGCGACTGGTAAACGTCAACACAAGTTGCAGTGCTCTGACAGAATTTTGTTAGTACATTAAAACGTAAGTAAATACGGTTTTTTAAATTATTATTCTGTACTAAACATTACTTCAATTAATTAGGCATACGAACTACATACGTAGCTGCAAAATCTGCAAAAAAATGTCCGATTACGTCGAGGAGAAAATAATATGCACGCCTCCAGATTTAAAGCAAGCGGCAAGTAGTGCAGTGGCAAATTTGTTGCCCCACAAGTCGGCCGATATATATCAAAAGCAATATGAAATATTTGCATCATGGTGTGAAAATGATAGTGTAAAGAATTACACTGAAAATCGTACGACACCCATTAATGACCAATAGAAAAATTAGTTCACGAACCGTAACCAAGACAATAAAAAAATTTCTTGGAAATTTTTTGTAGGTAGACCAACCTAACTGTGAGGGTTTGTGGCGTTACGATTTTCTTACCGAATCTGCATTCGAGCATTAATTCATATCCGGAAATTATTTTCGTGCATTCCAACAACGTCCTAATTTGCCCTCGCGTCCCGCTCAGGCAAATTAATACGACGTTGTTGGACCGCACTCAAAAAAATTTCCGGAAAGAATTAATGCTCTTATGAGATTATATGTGAAAATGTGTTGATTGCATATTTCTCGGAAAAAGCACAGACTTGCAAATCGTCAACTCTCTGGAGTACATATTCGATGTTAAAGTCTACGATTTTGATTAGACATGACATCGACATATCAAAATTTCAAAGATTAATAGCATTTATAAAAAGCAAGAATAGAGGATGTACGCCAAAAAAGTCGAGCATATTTACTCGGGATGATATAAACAGATTTCTGATTGAAGCACCAAATCAAAACTATCTTATGTGGAAGGTATTAATTTCAGCAGACCGCGGATTTTAGTTTCATTTAACATTAATACTAATCTGTGAATTTTGTAGATCTGTTTAATTTTTGGTGTTGCCGGTGCCTGTCGAATGGACGAGCTTAAAAAAATGACCGTAGATGACGTACAGGATAAGGGAAATATGTTAATAATTACAATACCCGATTCTAAGACGGGAAAAAGCCGAATATTTACTGTAATGGACAAAATGCTGGAAGATTTAAACCCAATAGAAATTTACCGAAAATATCGATCCTTGAGACCTTCACATACTCCTCATAAATTTCTTTTTGTGTTTTACCGTTTAAGAAAATGCACCACCCAACCAATCGGTATTCACACATTTGGTAAAATCCCAAATTTAATTGCCACTTACTTAAAGTTACCAAGTGCAAGTAAGTACACCGGCCACGCTTTTCGAAGAACTTCGGCGTCTCTCTTAGCAGACACGGGTTCGGATGTTCTGACTCTGAAACAACACGGCGCACAGTGGGCTGTAACTGCATTAAGGGGGACTTACGATGTTTTTCTAAAAAATTGCATTTTTGAGTACACCAATCGACAGAACTTATTAATTATAATGAAACTTGTAACCTGTCATTTTCCGCTAAAATTAATTTTTATATGAAAAAAAATGCATTTTCTTTTTTTTTGTATGAAACGAAACAAAAAATGTCGTATTTCAGCCAATTGCTAGCCGATCTCGGCTTGGGACGTACTAGGCCTTATTCTATGACTGTTTTCCGATAGCTTTCGGTAAGAAACGCGCGCACAGAGGTGCGATTCTGACGGATATACAGTGTGTCCCCGGATAGGTGAAACGACTCTTGTGAAAGGTAAAAAATTTTCGATTTAAATTTTAATTTTTTGAGGTTCAGCGCTGCTTGGTTAAAGGCGAATTTCTAACATTATTTCAGTTTTGAGAAATCAAGTATATATATATATATATATATATATATATATATATATATACATAGTTGCTGTACTCAGGCCTTTTAGGCCCATAGCTTGATGGTTTCCCTCCATCTCTTCCGGTCTTTAGCTAGTGTCTTCCAGTCCTGTATCCCTTTTTCTCGCAGGTCTTCTTTAACTGCGTCTAACCATTTCCTTCTCGGCCTTCCTCGACCTGAGAAATCAAGTATGCCTTGGAAATTTTCAAAACACATATTTTTATGTAAGGTAAAGTACCTTTTATGTGGAAAATACGACAAAAAGTTATTAAGAAAACTTGTTTAGAATCAACATCTCGGCCCCTATACCAAATTTCAAAATCCTTAGCCAACCTTGATCTCTCACAATTTCTTTTTTAAGTCCCAAATCAAAGAAATTTACTTTGAACAAAGATTTTTATTGGAAAAACAAATACTTTTAACGAAGTTTTTTACTTCATAGTAAAATAAAATTCTTTGATTTGGGACATAACATTTTGTTTTTCAAAGCAACTGGGATGACGACTGCAGTCGTGATTAATTCGTGCAACACAGTGAAGCTTGGAAAACGTCAACTAGTTTTATGAAACGTTATTGAGTACTGTCATAGCGCGTTTAGGTTTGTTAAGTTTTGAAATCAGGTTTACGCCGCAACAGAAAGAATTTATGCTTGAAAGTTATTTTCACAATGGAGTACTGGAAAATGGTGACTGGCAATACTCGATCGAAGCTTCTAAAAATGAATTCAGATTGAGGTTTCCAAATGTACTGTTTAATCACTATCAGTTTAGGAAGCAGTTGAACAGATCACTTTCAAATTTTCGAAAAACTGATTCAACTGATAAACAACGGGAAGGTGGAAGACCTAGAGTTCGCACTACATCTTCAGTTCGAAGGCTTTCCCAAGAACTAGGCATTCGAAAAAAAAAGTTTGTACAATGTTTTAAAAAACAAATATTCACTCGCATCCATACAAACTACAAATGTAGGTACTAGAAGCTGGTGAAATGAACTTTACGACGACGAGTTTCAAACCGGATATTTTCAACAGGATTCTGAGCGTCCGCACGTTGATCATGTTACTTTAAATTATTTACGAGAAATTTTAATTGACCGTTTAATTAGTCAAGACCTTTATCCACCATATTCTTGCGACCTTACGCCTTTGGATTATTTCGTGTTTCCGTACATTAAAAATAATGTGTTTCGAAACCCAGTACACACATTGGAAAACTTGAAAAAAGCATTCATCATCAGTGTGACCAAATGACTCCAGAAATGCTTATAAATGCATTTGAAAGCATGAAGCGAAGAGTTAATTTGTGTAATCAAGAAAATGGTCACCATTTCCAACAGTTATTGTAATCTCAGTTCAGTTCGGTTTCCTTTTGACATATTGTTTGACAGTTAATAAAACTTGCTCTTGTAAATATTAACGTTTGCATTTTCTCTCAATTTTAATAGACATACGTTTCTGAAGTCAAAACCTACTGGGATGATGACTGTTTATGAACACCCGTTATATTTCTATGCAAAATATGTAAATTTCTCTTGGGAATGAGCTCATTGAAGAAGACAATATAGATGTTGTTGTTGATTTATTTAACCACATTTACGAAACTGGTGTGATTCCAAAAGACTGGATACTATCAACGTTTATTCCAATACCGAAAACAGTTAATGCAAAGAAATGTGAACAATACAGATCTATAAGCTTAATGAGCCACATTTTAAAAGTCTTCCTAAAAGTTATCCATTAACGTATATACCCAAAACTTGAAGAAAACATCAGCGAGACACACTTTGTATTCAGAAATGGCCTCGGTACCAGGGAAGCACTGTTTAGCCTTAACGTTCTAGTACAAAGAGCACGAGACGTAAACTGTAAAGTCTTTGCTTGCTTTATTGACTTTGAGAAAGCCTTGGATAGAGTCAATCATGGAAAACTAATCGAAACGCTCCACCAGGCGAAATTAGATGACAAAGACATCCGCATAATTTCCAAACTTTACTGGCAACAGAAGACAGCCGTCCGAGTTGAAGGCAAAATGTCAGAAGAATTTGAAGTTCGTCAAGGGGTCCGGCAGGGGTGTATGCTCTCTCCATTACTTTTTAATGCGTATTCTGAAAGACTATTCAGGGAAGCCTTAGACGAAGCACGTGAAGGTATTCTATTAAACGGAGTGCTAGTTAACAAGTGTATGACGATATTATCTCATCGCGCAACAAAAAACATGTAGGTTAACTACACGTAGAATGACAAAGATTCACTTTTGTGGATCGTATAGATAACATTTAAAATATATCTCCATTTTCTTTCTTCTCAGTTAATAATAATAAAATGCTAGTTTTATTTTTTGCATTCCTTCGGTTATGAAAAATTAAAAATGGTTAGCAACAGTATGAATAGATGCATTATTTTTTTCTCTACAAAAAATGTATTTACACTTTAGCTCTAAAATAATTAGGGGAGCCAATAATTGGACATTAAGAATTTAACACGAGATGAAAAAAAAATTGACCGGAAGTCGACCTCGGAAAAGAAATCCGATTTCCGGTTTCTATATATTTTTGGAATCTACTCTTCAAGCTGAGTCGAATGATATATATCTCGTCCTCCTAAAATATATCTCCATTTTCTTGCTTCTCAGTTTTTAAAAATTTAAATTTCGTCTAGCAAATTACAGAAAATCGTTTTTATACTTTTTTTTCTCAATAACGGTTGCAGATACGAAAAAACTGCAAGATAACAAAAAGATTCTAAACAAAACAGAAAACTCAATTTGTATTTTAGAATCTAACAGCGGCGCACCGCAAAAAAGTTCAGGGGGAGAAAAAGAAGCATGACCCCTGAAAAAATATCTCGCTGTAGATTCTCACAACCATTTGATATGCTCAATGATGTAAGCCCTGCAGAGTAACCTGTATTCCAAATTTGAGCTAAATATCTCAAAAACTGCAGGAGCTATAAAGGAAAAAGTTAAAAGTTAAAAAAAAATTGACCGGAAGTCGACCTCGGAAAAGAAATCCGATTTCCGGTTTCTATATATTTTTGGAATCTACTCTTCAAGCTGAGTCGAATGATATATATCTCGTCCTCCTAAAATATATCTCCATTCTCTTGCTTCTCAGGTAATAATAACAAGTTAACAATCTATGGTATGCAGAGGATACTGTATTGCTTGCCGACACTGCAGCCGGACTACAGCAACTGATAACGAAGGTGGTAAGAGCAAGCGAATTATACAAAATGAAGTTAAACATAACCAAAACTAAAGTCATGATCGTGAGCAAAGACGATAACGTAAATGGCCAATGCCACGTAAATGGTTTCCAACTGCAAACGGTTCCAACAATTAACTATTTAGGTACCAGTTTAAACAAAAAATGGGACCAGATGCAAGAAATAAAAATTCGAATTGAAAAAGCGAGAACTGTCTTCAATCGCCTGAGAAATGTGCTATGCAACATGAATATAACTCTTCATCTCCGAACTCGCGTTCTGAAATGCTACGTGTTCTCAGTGCTGATGTACGGTGTAGAGACTTGGACCCTACTGACGCTACATGTAAACGATTAGAAGCTTTTGAAATGTGGTGTTATAGACGCATGCTGATAATTTCCTGGATCTAACATGTCTCAAACGAAGCTGTAATCCAACGCATGCAGAAAGAGAAGGAAATTATGTAAACAGTCAAGAAACGAAAACTATCATATTTTGAACTATTATGCGAAACAATAAATATAATCTGCTGCAGCTTATCATGCAGGGAAAATTTGACGGAAAAAGAGGGCCTGGAAGACGTCGAATATCGTGGCTGCGAAATTTAAGACAATGGACCGGAATGACATCGATAGGCCACGCTCCAGGTAACAAAATTAGATGGACCATAATGATCGCCAACGTCCAATGAAGATACGGCACAGAAAAGAAGAAGAATGAGGAATTATATCAGGATCCAGTGTCGACCTGTCTGATCTTTCCAGCTTCAGCTTGCTGTTGATTAGATTAAGAATTGCAGCGTGAGAAATGTCTACTTCGCACCTAATGCATTGTAATTAGTTTAGTTTCTGCTTGTAACTTACTCGAAGAAACTCCTGTAGTTTAATTTAAAAGCTTCTATAGTTTAAATAAAAAGTTTTTAAAAATTGTTTCAGCCTTTTGCGACACGAAACTCGCGTGTGTAATAAATACTATATATTTTTTTAGCGCATGTTGCAATACGGCCGGATGCTTCAGTGAACGATATGTGTTGAGGGTGGCATGCGTGAGGATTGGAGGTATTGTGCCACGATGTGTTATCCCCACCCATAATGTAGGAGAAGTTGTGTTACCAGTGCTAAGCATCAGCGGCGACGACGTCATCATCGACGGGGGCCACAAGATAGCCCGGGGGGAGCGTTGTGTTGGAGACACACGTAGATGCGAAGTCAACGAAATCCCTGTGACTATGAATGAAGCAAAGATGGATTTGATGGCAGCAGACGCTGAGAAGGTGGACGAGTACCGAGATTTGGTGGCCAGAAATAGAAGCAAATTGGCTATACTGATCTGGCAGAGATGAACATAGATCTCACAGACGAAAGGCCAGTAGTTTATCGACCATATCGGTGGTATAGCAAGAGACAACAGGTACGATACATCACCGCCGAGCTGCAGGATGCCGACATCGTGGAGGAATCGACTTCACCGTTTGCCAGTCCGATTGTGCTAGTGAGGAGAAAGTGGCTTCTCTGCGATGTGCGTTGATCAGCGCTGGCTCAACAAGATGACTCTCAAAAAACATTGGCCTTTGTCCAGGATTGACGATCAACTTGACCGATTGGGAGGTCGGCAGTATTACACTTCCCTGAATTTAAAGTGTTGGTACTACCAACTTCCAGTGACAGAGGACTCGCGTGGTAAGACTATCTTCATCACACCCTATGGAACGTACGAGTTTGTTTCGGGCTTGTCAATGCGCCTGCAGTATTCCAACGCTTAATCCATATAGTATTAGGCAATTTGCGGTATGATACTGCATTAGCGTATTTGGACGATGTAATTATCCCATCAAAAACTGTCGATGAGGGGTTGGATACGTTACGTGATGTATTTGATAGGTTTGGGAATATGAACTTGACCTTAAATTTGGAAATTTAGTATTTTCTTCATGTATAGGATGGAATATTATCAAGGAGTTTGCCACAATTGCGAGATCACTTAGCGATATTTTAAGAAAGGGTGCTGTTTTTGTTTTGGGAGAACCGCAACAGGGGCAAACGCGGCTTATACGGAAGTCCACACAGATGCATCGAGTTTAGGATTAGGCGCCGTGATTTTTCAAAAACAATCGGACGGGGCAACGAAACCAATTTCTTTTTATAGTCGTAAAACTACACCGGAGGAATCTATTTACAGTAGCTACGAATTGAAATGCTTGGCCATAGTGGCTGCACTGAAGAAATACCGCATTTATCATCTAGATATTCCATTCGTGATTAAGACGGATTGTAATAGTCTAAATTTGCTAGCCGACAAGCGCGATATTAATCCACGTATTGGGAGATGGTTTCTTAAATTATTGGAGTTTAATTACACGTCAGAGTACCACACAGGACAACAAAATCGGGTCGCGGATGCGTTAAGTCGAAATCCAGTTGAGGAAGCGAGAGACCAACCCGTCATAATGGGTTTACCTGTGTTGGGGATTAAAATATGTACTGATTGGGTAACCACGTTACAGATAACGTGTCTAGCGGACTTGAAGCATCGCCTTTTTTCACGGAATATATTTTGAACTTTATAGTTATATTCAAAAGTAAATTTTGATTCAACGAAAGAAATATGCACGTGATCGTACCAATGATGATGAAGATGTAGCAAATACAAAAGTGCGTCCATCCTATTCCAGAGATACTAATTTAATCGAAATTAGAGCTTTGTGCGATCTGTTTTACTATGCTGGTGTAATGAATATGAATGCTGTTACTACAAATGAACTTTTCGTGCTACCATGAATGAGGTTCGATTCAGTTTTTTAATAAATTGTCTCTGATTTGATAATAGGGACAGCACGGCAAAACGATCCCAGTCAATTACGACAAGTATTGCTGAGGAAAAAGAGCAAGAGAAAGAGGCAATTACAACTGCTTGACGTTTAACTTGAAATTCTTATTTGCAGAATTCATTCGACGAGGTCATCATGTGAACTGCAGCGGCGTCTGATAAGATAGTCTAGTTTTAAGAAACGAACATTTTGACGACAAACCTATTGGCATTTCTTTCCGCCGTGTAGATCAGTTGAACACCGGCGTTGTAATAGCAACCTTAGAGGAAATTCTTCAAGCTAACGCCAAAAATTTTTCCTCAAGATAAAATGTAATTACACGTAAACCGCGCCACTTTGCCTGTTGGGAAAGCACGTGTCAGAATGGCTGGCGTTAGTATGGGGAATTTTCTCAAAGGACACGGGGCATATTAACAGTAACAAATAATGACAATTACTGTCTTACCTGGGCCCTAATTCTGGCCAAAGCTTGAAAGGAAAATGAAGTTGAACCTCTTCAAATCAGGTCATCAAATTCTGACTAAAAAATTATACGAGCTTTGTGGTAACGTCGAGGTTGATCTGAGCAATGGCGCCACGAGAGAACAAATAGAGCAATTCCAACTGTACCTAACTAATTATACCATAGTAGTTCATAATTGTCGTATTGGTAATAGTAAATATTACGAGGGCGCTAAAGGACCTAACAAAAAAAATATTAAATTAATTATTGGAAGCTTAGAATTACAATATAATAACTCATAGCTAACTTCAGCCTGTTCAACTGGAGTTACGTGGGACAGATAAGACACGCTTGGTAATCTTACGAGAGTTACGATATCAGAATAGCCAAACAGCAATAAGATAACTAATCTATTAAGACGCAGCATCCGGAGTGCGAAAGCTGCAGTAGATTAAGAGTTTACCTTTGTGGGAACGCATTGAAAGCGTAACACTTTACGTTTAGACACCTTCAGTGCATAACGTGTTTAATTGGAAAATAAAGTTAGTTTTTAAAAACTTGTTTTCCTGGACGTAAAACTAAACTCGCTTTGATAATCTTACGAGGTGTCATTTCCTTATCTGATCGACTTGCTTGGTTTTAGACAGACTGCATTTAGAATTATCTTAGTTGTTATGCAGCATTCTTGTAAAGACATATAATTCTATAATTTATAATCTACAGACACTGGATATCACCAATGAGTAATACCCTATCAATAACAAACAGTAAACATTATTCAGATTGTAAAGGACTTTCGTATCGTAAACATTTATAATTAGTATTGTTTTCCAGGATAGTTTAAACGCTAAACATTAGTTAAGACGATAACTACGTTAGTTATAAGCACCACTGTAATAGCAGAAGTCAGTATTCGTCTTGGCTTCAGCTAGCGATTTACCCAAATTTCGTGTTGAGTAATAAAATTATTTTTAAAACTTAAACCGAAGTCCTTTTCACTTAATAGGTGCTGCGACGGGGATAGTCAAACGCAATTCAAACCAGTATATTTTAATATTTTATTGGATATCTAAGAAGAAACCGTCAGGAAACTCCTGCACATTTTCCTGGACCAAGCCTGAACGAATTTCATCTGCCTGAAGGACTTCAGTTGAGCGAAAACCTAGGATCACCCGCGGCAGTAAGTTTCTACTGGACAATCCGCCCCAAAAGGAACCTTCACCTACAAAAGTTTTTAGAAGGCAATCCGCTAGGCATCTCGTAGAATGTTATTGGCACCCGTAGTTTTGCAAGTGGTTTTCCATATTTCCCATTTTTATACAATATTTCAAGTTATTCTTTATGAAAATCATCAAGAGATCGATCTAGATCACCAATACAAAAAGTGAAAAATAATAGCACAAATTGTGACTCAAACGTAAATTTACCCGCACAAATTCTAAGAAGCCCCACAAAAAGTGACCCAAAATTTGTCCGTGCTGCCATACAAAGCCGAAGCCTCCTTGTAATCAATTTTTGGCTACAATCGTATGTAATATTTGCCATAGGAATTTTCGTGGTCAGGAATGTTTTGAAGCGCATAGAAAAGATGCAGAGTATGTCCACTTACTTAACTAATGTGGATAAAACATTTATTTGGTTTAACATTTCTTCCAGCAGTAGAAGTAGGGAATTGCTTCGTAGCTTTTATAAGCGAAAAACCGGATGACTAGTTATTCAATTTTTTAGCTGTTTAGTTGATAACTACATTGAAAATAAGTCCACGTTTCCTTCAGAAATATGGGTTGCAAAAACTGCCAGCGTTACAAGAACGACCAGCACTTGTGAATTTCATTCCAAATTTTAAAAGGAAAATTCATCTCCATACTCTAATATAGGTACACTCATTTTTAAAAGTGTTAGAAATGCAAGCCGATACGTATATGAAACTCAATTCTATAAGGCGAAATGAAAATAAATATATAAGATGGGAAATTATCTTAAAGCAACAATTTATTGAAACCAAAATTGTGCAGTTAGATAAGACATAAAACATCACGATACAATTTTGTCAAACGTGTTTCTCATAGATTTAGTAGTATTGTAAACTTTTACGGTGTGAGATTAACTCCTCCGAACTAATCACTACCGAGGTCAAACAGCGATAAATTTATGTTTCCAGCTGTTCCAGTAACTTTACCACAGCAAGATGGGCGTAGATATGAGCGTAAAAATATTAAAGTTCAATGTGATAGTTTTAGACAACAGAGTCACAAGTTTGAACCGCACCATGTCAAGCGCAATGACAACAGAGTCAACATTGTTCGAGCGTGGTCTGACCACTTTTGAAATCGTACTTATCGTATGGTTCCTTGTTGCCCTAAGCATAATTGCTTTCGCTTATGTAACACATGTGGTTTCAAACCTCTTCAAGCGCCAGCCCCGCCATGCCGGAAGTTGGAGAGAAGCCGAGAATTTGGCGAGGAGGAACCGACTATTCGACAGTTCCGAAGTTTAGTATGAGCAGCAGCTTATAAGATCTATCGCAATATGTGCTCAGAACACGAATATCAGTGTGCAGTTCATACAGCTTTAGGAGTTCAACCACCAAAGGCTTCTTTAGACCATCTCGACCCTACTTTATGCCTACTAATGGCGACTGGGGCCATGCTTTTCGGTTGCTATTCTATGAGCCAGCTGCTATTACTTTTTTAGATATTTTTCAAAATTTCACATACCAAGACTTAATTTTAAAATTTAATTTTTTTAGGTGAATATTTTAAAGATTTATGACTGGAAAAAATAAATAAAATTTAATTAATACTTTAGATTTTTTATTATTTACCGAAGAGTTTTGATGCAAGATGCTATTTAGGAGAAGTATTTTTCAATGGTAACTAATATCTATTCAACTGGCTCCTAAAACCTCTAATGTAGACCTATTAATGAATTATTTTTACAAAAATCCTGTAAATGTTACAAAAATTAATTTTATTTAAAGTTAAAGAATATGTTTTCTGGCCTTGAGATTGTTAAGTAAGCTAAAACTAACACACTGTAAACAACATTTCATTGAAATCTTACGTAATTCCTGAAAAATAGCACTTTTTGGATTTTGACAATTTCGAAAAACGCCATTTTCTAAATAAGTAAAAATCACTCGGTATATATGATAGAGCCTAATTAGGTTTTTAGACAAGCAAAAATTATTATCGTAAAGTCTTTTTGAAAAGTCAAACATAAAAAACTTTCCCATATGATGCCGACTTTTTGGCGGTCACTGTAAAGTGCGTTAAATAACCGTTATCAAGTGGGCTTGTGCCAAACAGTAATTTTTGAAAGTCATGTCGTAACTTATTTTATGGATTGAGTATGCAGACAGCCTCACTTTGACAACTCAAGAGACCGAGCGGGTTGAATTCTGGGTACAGCGATGTAATAGAAGTAGGGGAGACTGTTGTATACTGGGACAGGTTGCATACTGGGACAATTCAAATTTCCCGCAAAATAAGTTCAGGAAAAATACGAATTAATTAGAGTGACATTTACGTGTACTGCCCTCTATTATCAGTTAAAAATATTATCAGCAAATTGTTTAGTTTGTCTGAAACCGGCGAACATCTAATTTCTAAGAAGCAAAGTTTTTGTTTTTGTGTCGAAATCGAGTCGAATATCGACGTTATTTACCAAAAGATATATGTGAAAATTTTTCTACATATCGCCTAAAGTGTTTACAAGGTAAGCTGAGATCAATATTGCTCATATTTACGTTTCTGTTGACAACATAAATTCATAACCTAAAAAAGGTATAGTGTTGTATATTGGGACACAATTATGGGGTGCATACTGGGACTGTCCCACTATAAACCCCACTGTTTATAATGGCAAAACAATTGAATTGTGCATAGTGGGACTGCAATGGACAGTAGTTATTTTGGCCAGACAATTGTATTATATTATTTAAATAATGTTTTATGGTTTGACTAGGTATAATGCTGAATTTTATTTTTAATAAAATACCTTACGTATTATTTACGTATGTGTAATATGGTTAAGTTAAGGTTACTTTGGTCCTACATATAAGAGCATAGATAACAGATGTTTCTTTTTGGTTGCAGAAAATGGATAAAAAAAAAGGGTTAGGAAAACTAACAAATCTTATAAAGACAGTAAGCAAGCGCACTTACAAAATGCAGCCAAGATGAAGCAAGCTGTGTTAGCTGTAATTAATCAAAACATTAAAATCAGAGATGCTGCTGGTCAATATAAGGTCACCAAATCCGCTTTACACAGATATGTCACAAAATATAAGAGTGTCGATGAAGAGCAAAAAGCAAATTTTAGTTTCGAGAGGCATCATGGATATTCCCAAATCTTTTCGGATGACGAAGAACAGTTGCTTAGTGAATACTTGATTACTGCCGCAAATATGTGTTACGGATTATCAGTTAAAGAAACCCGGTTATTCGTCTACAGATTTGCTATCTCCAACGAAAAATCGATTCCAGAATCTTGGAGGCGAAATAAGAGTGCCGGAGAGGAATGGATGAAGCTTTTCAGAGCAAGGCACAACATAAGTCTACGAACACCTGAAGCCACCAGCTTAAGCCGTGCAACAAGTTTCAATAAACATAATGTTGGTCTATTTTTTACCAATCTACGTCACGTGATTGAAAAATATGGTTTTAATCCTAATCATATATACAACTGCGATGAAACCGCAGTTACAACTGTACACAGGCCCCCAAAAATCATGGCCCCGTGTGGTCAAAAGCAAGTAGGTAAGGTGACCAGCGCCGAGAGAGGAGTATTAGTCACAATGTGTGCCACTATCTGTGCTAATGGTACTTATGTACCGCCATTTTTCATTTTCCCGAGGAAAAACTTTAAACTGCACATGCTTAATGGTGCACCACCTGGGTCAAAAGGTGCAGCAAACCCCAGTGGCTGGATGACTGGAACAAACTTTTTGGAGTATTTGAAGCACGTTGCAGATGCAGTACATTGTAATGCAGATAACAAGATATTAATAATACTAGATAACCATGAGAGCCATATGGATGTTAGAGTACTACAATATTGCAAGATAAACGGTATTGTATTGGTTACATTACCACCACATTGTAGCCACAAACTCCAGCCACTCGACGTGACCTGTTTCGGTCCGTTTAAGGGATACTACAATAAAGCCATGGACGAATGGTTGCTCAATCATCCAGGTATTCCAGTTACTTTGTACAATATAGCGGATATAGTTGGAAAATCTTTTGCAACCGCGTTCACACCAACCAACATAATTAAAGGATTCCAGCACACAGGGATCTGTCCTTTTAATTCCGAAATATTTCAGGAATCAGACTATTTGTGTTCGTTTGTTACAAATCGTACAGAGCCTGATGCTAAGAATTCTACGAATGATCCTGATATTTCTGATACAGATGGTTTGCCTTTAGATAAAGACACTGCTCAACCAGGCTGTTCCAGAGAGAATACGGAAAATAATTTGTTTTTGCAACTAACTCCTAAAAATAATATTGTTACTCCCGAATCAATACGACCACATTTAAAAGCAGAATCCAGAAAGTTGAATCAGAAAAGAAGGAAAGTTACATCAATGATCCTAACCGACACGCCAGTGATTGAAGAAAAAAAGCAAAAAGAAGCAGATAAAATAGCCAAAGGAAACAAAAAAAAACAGAAGGTAAAGGTAAAGGCTGTCACAAAAAATTTATTTGCAGACTCCAGTGACAGTGACGTGTCAATTAAAGATTTGTGTGATGACAGTTCCGATATATCGGACGAATTTGCAACGGAAGCAGATTATGATATAAATATGCATGATTTTGTTATTGTGAAATACCCATTGAAGAAGAGAATTAAATATTATGTTGGGCAAGTTGATAAAATTGATATGGCAGAGTATGTCGTCAATTATCTAAAAAAGACTGTTAATGATAAATTTTTCTTCCCAGAAAAAAGGGACGAAGATTTCATTACGAGAGATGATATTGTTATTAAACTTCCTGTTCCTTTTATTTCTGGAGGGACCGAACGAGCTTCCAAGCTATGGTGTTTTAATTATGACTTTTCTCCTTATAATATAGAATAATGTTCCTATTTGTTTAACTTCGCTTCTTGTTTGTACCTTTTATTTTATATCATTTGTTTTTTTATATTTTAGTTACCAATGTTTAGCAATGATAGCCATGTTTTTGAATAAAATATGAATTTGTATCTTTTTTCTGGCTTATATTCATTTTATTTCAGCTTAACCCCATTATTATCAGGTTGTCCCAGTATGCAATGGTCCTAGTCCCACTATGAAACAGGGATTGGTTGTATAGTGGGACTTGGGCGTATAGTGGGACAAGCCTATTCTAATCCGGCTTTTCACTTTTTTCATTGTTTTAAATATTTTTTAATAATACTTTTACGCTTCCAATACAATGATTAGCTGAGAATCTGATTCAAGATTAAAATGAAGAATTTATGATCACTTGAAAAATATTGTCCCACTATACAACAGTCTCCCCTAATACATCCGACATAATAATGGACGAAGTTCACTCTAACATCGATCGCCTCGCTAACGGGGTTTTTGTGCATTACCGATACAATCACGATTGTTTGACATTTGCGAACGTGTTAATACTTACCTTTAAATTATAATAAGGGCCGATTCTACAATGCAAGTATATACCTAGAATAAGCTATTCGGGGTATAAGTGTCATAGTTTCCTTTGTTATAACAATCATTTCTAGGGTATTTATACCCCGGATAACTTTATCCTTGGTTTGTAGAACCGGCCCTAAATATAATATAAAAATGAGATGTGCATATGGATTGTGTAAAAGCGACTCTAGATACAAACATAAAGAACACATGAAAGGTGTAGTGTAGAGTTTATCTTGTTTCCAAAACCAACCGAAAACTTGAACAAATGCAGGATTTGGGTGAATGCTTGCGGAAGAAAGCGGATATTCGGGACCTCCTGAAGTTCCTGTTAAACTTATTTACACAAAAATATTTGTACAGCATATACAGTGTGGTCCGTTAAGTGTGCAACAAATGGGAAATTTTTTTATTAGTTGTACAATCGAAATTTAAATATTGCCAAAAGTTAGTGCATGTTCGATAACCATATCAGATGCCCTTAGAATGGCTTCAAGTCAAACAATATACAGGGCAGGACAAAAAATATGAAATTCGTTCAAGAACAAAGTTACCTTATTTCAAAAAATATAGCAAAATTTTATTGAGAAAAGTTGTTTAGAATTAAAAGTTATGTTCAAATACAAAGTCACGGCCTCCTATTCGAATTTTGATTCTTTTTTGGAAAATTTTGTATTACCCCCGTATGATACATATTTTTATTATTTTGATTTTATATGTTTTAAAGTAGCCACAACCACATCCCTTTTAAATAACTTTTAGCAACTTGAAGCGTATTTATAAAATTTACTTGTATTTATATTTTTTTAGGTAAGCGTCCACTTCATGTTTGTTGCAACGATATTTAACAGAACTTTAGAATTTCGCAAATATTCTTTTTAACAAGGCAAATGCTTTACTAATAATAATTTACATATGAAAAACTCTTAATAAAATCAGAATAATAAAAATATGTATCATACTGGGATAATACAAAATTTTACAAAAAAAGAATCAAAATTCGAATAGGAGGCCATGACTTTGTATTTGAGCATTACTTTTGATTCTAAACAACTTTTCTCAATAAAATTTTGCTATATTTTTTTAAATAAGGTAACTTTATTCTTGAACGAATTGCATATTTTTTGTCCTGCCCTGTATATTGTTCGACTTGAAGCCATTCTAAGGGCATCTGATATGGTTATCAAACATGCACTAACTTTTGGCAATATTTAAATTTCGATTGTACAACTAATAAAAAAATTTCCCATTTGTTGCACACTTAACGGACCACACTGTATACGGCCATCATTACTATTAAAATATACAATACAATAGTATAAACGCTAATTTTGTTATAATGAATCGAAACATCGTCAATACTATTTAATTGATTTTTCTGCTCATCCAATGAGTTATAAATTTTATTAATGCCATCTAAATTGATAGTTTCTAACTCTAAAGGTTTAAAATTTAAAGTATCAGTTGCTATATTAGTTTCAACAGAGCGTACATTTGGCAATTCAATATTATAAAATTCTAACTTAAAGTTCTCATAGGTTTTCAGAAGCGTGTCCTCTATTTGAACATCACATGTACTATTTAGTTCTAACACATAACTGCCTTTTAGCACCACATTGATTTTAGAATTTTTACAAATTTGTTTAGCCACTATACTTCTGGGTGTGATGATGATCCACTTGGCCTTTTCTAATGGTTGAATTTTCACTCTGGATATGTTGACGGGTACCTGAAGACATTTGGTTGTGTTTTCTGAATATTTGAGTAATTGGATCTCGCACGGAGCTTCCGTTTTGATTTCCGTGGTACGAAGTTCATGACATATGAATTCTTCGGGTCCTACCTCTTGACATTCGTTGTCGAAATATGCATAGCTTTGCTCGTTATATAGGAGGAATTTCGAAATAGGTATTATAGTTTTAAATATTTTGGCAGATGGGACTGGCAAGGAATATAGATGATAATAATCATAGCTTTCAGCTTTAACAATTGGAATTTCTAAAATAAAGACGATTTGATTTCCTTTACTGTAACTTTTAATTTCTATAATTTTTTCATATAACAAAATATTCTTCACAACTGGTTCGAAAGGAAGTTTATGTTTTTCAATCTTCGTGTTAATACCTGACAGCTCCGAAAGTAAATCTTCAGGTTCAACTAAAGAGTTGTGGAATGTATTCAATTTTGAAAAACTGATTGCTACTTCAATTCTCTCTAACATATCGTAAATAATTTGGAAGCTAATTGCAAATTGCGAGAATAAAGAATGTAAAAGAAAATAACTGTGCGTATCGATCGCTGGCAAATGTGTAGTTTTGATGACCTGCTCTAACTGTAAGATTCGAGATTGTAGCATCATTTGATTATGAGCAAGCCCTTCAGTACTATTTTTAAATTTTAAAATTGATTTTTGGAGTAAAGTAATTTGCTCCTTAATTAACGTTTTCATTTGTTTTTGATTATCGGAAAGTGTAGTTATGGCTTTATCGTATCTTTCTGCATCGGTATGATCTAAATTTCCTGTTATTGACTTTATTATTGATCCCAATCCATCGATAAGGCTGCGTTTAGATTTTTGCATAGCAAGTGGGTTAAGCTGATAAATTTGACTTTTAATTTTACTTTCTAATAAATTTACAAGACTATATGAATTATAATATTCTCTTTCATAGCTAGGCTTCTGAGTTGCATTTTTAATTGTGCTTTTAATTTGAGAAAAAGACTTTGAAGTACATTAAATTCCTCTATTATTTTAGAAATATCATATACCTGTATAAAAGACCAATAATTAACTTTGTTCTGAGCGTTTCCCAATTTTAATGGAAGAAGTCCAGGATTACTATTGAGGTTGTTGAATTTTGGAAGATCTAATTTCGCTGCGACGATACAGATGGCAAATCTGTAACGATAGAAGGTTTTCTAAGTTCCTTTATATGAACTACTTCTTTTTTATTTTTATTAAGTGTATTAGTAATTTCTACTCTATTTCTTTCTAACATTTTTGTGATTTGGTATGGTCCTAAAAATTTGCGATTCTTTTTATTCCTACAATCGGGGTTTTGCTTATATACAGTTTTCCCTAAAGAAAATTCATTATTTGAGTTTCCCTGTGA
Source organism: Agriotes lineatus (assembly GCA_940337035.1). Taxonomy (NCBI): domain Eukaryota; kingdom Metazoa; phylum Arthropoda; class Insecta; order Coleoptera; family Elateridae; genus Agriotes; species Agriotes lineatus. The sequence continues at coordinate 41,225 of CALNHX010006760.1, forward strand.
ATTTAATTTGGAAACTACCTTTTCCTTATTTGCTTGTAACTGTTCCCTAACTTTTTGGTATACATGTTCCAATCTTTGTTTGTGATTTTCGGCGTATTCCGTATAGAATGAAGTGGGTATAAACATTTCATTTGGATTTCCAGATTTTGTATGTCCGAATGTTAATTCGAAAGGTGTGTAATTTGTTGAACTGTGTATTGAATTATTATAGCCAATAACTGCATAGTCCATTAGGTTATCATTTTCATTTGCGTGGATTTCTTTTAAGATCCTTAAGTGTTCAATAATTGTAGAATGAAATCTTTCAACAATGGAGTTAGATTCATGATGGGCTGCGGTTGTAAAATGAACGTTAATTTTATGTAATTTCAATATTTCTTTAACAGTTTCATTATTAAACTCTGTGCCTTTATCGACAACTAAGGTTTGAGGTACTCCAAAAGATGCAAAATATTTTATTAAAGCATTACTAATATGAATAGCTGTTTTTCCTTGGATAAATAGAGCTTGTGCAAATTTTGAGAATGAGTCGACTAAAGTTAAGTAATTTCGGTTATCATATGTAAAAACATCCATATGAACAATTTGAAATGGTTTAGTTGCTGTTTCTGTTAACATTAAGGGTACATAGGGTTTCTTTCTAGCATATTTTGCACGTTGACAAATGTCGCAAGAGTTAATATAATTTGAAATGGCGAGTTTCATGTTTTTCCAATAATAATTTCGTTTTAAGTATTTTAACGTTTCATTAATACCTCTGTGGTTCGCTTTTCTTTCATGATGGTTCTTAACTAATAAAATTTGTTCTTCCTGATCTGTAACAGTGTTGACTCGTTTAAGACATCTAATTAATTTTTGTCCGCGTTCTGAGAACTGTTTCAAATAAACTCTACAAAAATCTCTATATCATGAGTCTTTATGAAAATATAAACAGTAAACTTTTTTTGGGTCAGTATTTTCTTTTAAAAATTGAAAAATTACATTTTCATTACTAACTTCTGGAATTTTGATGGTTATTACTTTTTGACTGTCATACGTTTCGCGTTTGATTTCTAATTTATGATATACGTTTGGGAATACTAAAATTTGTTTTGTTTTATTATTAATTATTTCGTCATAAATTTTGATTCCATCATTTGTAGTTTCATTAAAATTTGAATGCTGTGTAAACGTATCAGAATTATTGTCGATTCCGTCAGGGGATTTGTTACGGTATTAAAACAACTTTACGACACCCACCCAAGGTGAGCATCGCACCACGGAATCAGTCCTGGAAAACTGGCACACTTGCCCTGAGCTAAAAACAGGCTAAAGGCCACGGCTGGAACGCTCAGGGAGTCGGGCGTGAGTCACACGATACGTTCTGGGCAAGCGTGTTGAGGCATATATATAGGGTACGTCAAAATTATGAGGGCGCCACCAAGCCTGTCTTAACCCGAATAACCGGGCCTGGGCGGTTAGACGGGGGCGAAGTATTCAAAACACTCCGTCGATAGGGGTACTCGTGAATTATAAACTCACACAACGATTTCGTGATGGCAAAAATACTTAGATCATGAAGGGGGCTTTTTCAGCCACGGCAATGTCACCACCAAGCCTACCTGCACGCTCTGATCTCACTGGCTCCACCGTACATTCATCTCCTCAATGATGGCCGCACACGGAAACAGAACATGTACAAAGCGACCAAGAATAAAGCGTCTCTTAATTAGATAAGCGTCTATTGGACCAGTCTTACATTGGGGCAGCAAAGCGTGCCGCAAACATTGCGTTAATTCTTATAAATAAGCATCAGCTGATGGGCGCACTACGGTTACTAAACAACACCCATAACTGTACAAAATCAAAAGCAGTTTGACATATGAGTCCCACAAAGGGAACGTTTGTTCATAAAAATTCTCACATGATAATTTGGGCAAACACAGCAAAGCCCAAGTGAGGGAAGTGATTAGATCAAAAATGAGCGAGCGACGCCACTTCGCGACAACGATTTAAGATGCGAAGGGTACGTTTTTAACGGTGCACAAGATTTCACAGTTATTCACATGATTAAGCGCACAGCTCGCGCACGAGAAGTTAGTATAATTCAATGGTTACAAATACCTTAATTTTATTGGTGACGATCCAAGAGATCAGCATGCGGTCCAGCTTGCGGGAAACAGGTTGCCTGTGGCAATTCATTCGCCGCTAAAACGGCCGACGTGTGAATGGTCTGGATGCGCCCAAAATGGCGACAAAGGCTGGCGCTTCAACAAACGCCGCTACGACGGCCAAACTAGCCCAAGTGATGTCCTACCTCAACGAAATCCTCGCACAACGAGCTAAAGGGAACACTCCCTTACGTGACGACGTAGAACCGGGTATGGAATTCCATCACACCTACGCCTTGGCGTAATAAGATCGCCGCTAACGACACACACACACCTCCCTTGTTCAATCGCCTGAGTAGAACTGCCACTTAAGGCGAAACAGTTTATCAAATACTTGCTGAAGCAGCACGAGACGGGAAAAGGCTGACGCCCCCGCCAAGGGCGGGAGCGCCGCACGAACACACACACTATCCGACCTCTTATTAGACCGACGGCTCTCGGCTGAATGCCCCGCAAGGAGCGTTACGACGCTTGAAGTCGCGTGAGCCAAAACTGCGTTACCACGTGACCCTCGACAGCCAATGGCGATGCGCCCAATAAAACAAATAAGTGCCGGTGACAAAGACAGCCAATGGCGAGGCGCCCAATAAAACAAATAAGTGCCGGTGACAAAGACAGCGCGAGACCTCGCAGTCACACCAACAGCGTAAATTCTAGAAGGTTCGGAAATCCTGCGAGCGTTAACACCCGATTGTCAAAGTACCAACATAGGGGTGCCCCGGATGACGAGAAATACTGCGCTTGAGGCCAAATATGTGCAAAATCATTATTATGGAATTAGGCGATGAAGCCAAATAAGTAACTAAAAGGGTTTAACATACGGCACGCCGCCCTAAAGCCTAGGTGGCTAATATTGATGATTATATCACCTGGCTAAACTCAGTACATCCTAATATTAAATTTACTTCTGAAATTGAACACATTAATTCTTTACCTTTTCTAGACATTTTGATTACTAAAAACAATAGTTCTACAACTAATTTTTTTAATTTCAGTATTTATAGGAAGCCCAGTTATACTGACCATACTATCCCTTATTCTTCCTTTCACCCCTTATCCCATAAACTTGCTAATTTTCAATTTTTGTTCAGACGTTTACTTTCAATTCCTATGTCCATAGAAAACTTCAACAATGAATTTAACATCATTAAATACATTGCTATCAAAAACGGTTATCCTCTTCAACTCATTTTACCTATTTATTATAAACTCCGTATTAAATTTTCTACAAACTTAACCCCTATCAATAACCTTGATAACAAAACTTTTATTCAATCCCTTATTACGGTACTATCTCGATGTCCATCAAAAACATACTGAGTAAATACAATTTTCAAATTTCTTTTTCTACTACCAATTCCCTTCAGAAATTGGTAGTTTTCAATAAAGATCCCACCCCTTTATTAGATAGATCTGGTGTCTACCGTTTTGACTGTTCGTCATGCAACTGCTTTTACATTGGTCAGACTGGACGTACTTTCAGAAAAAGAATCAAAGAACATTCTGCTTGCATTAAAAACAACAACTTTAATATTGACCAACCTAATAAATCAGCTTTTGCTAATCAGATTTTGGAACATAACCAAAACTTTGATCCTAATAAAGATTGTAAAATTTTACATATAGCTAATAAAGGTAGGTTGTTGAATTTACTCGAAATGTTTGAAATTATGTCTAAAAATAATGAATACAGACTCAATGAAGTCACAGATTTTGATACTAATTACATTTTCCTCAATATTAAATAGTTGTTTTGTCTTTGCCTTTTTTTGGTTTTAACTTTGTTCTTTTACTTTCGGACCCTCTCTGGTAATTTCAGTGTCATTGAATTTAGGGACTTTTGATCTGGTTCTAGTTACTTTTGTACTGACCGTAAATTTCCCATTTTCGTGCCTTCTACGTCAAAGAATGGTTGCTATTTTACTTGCCGTTTTTTAATTTGTTAAATTTGATGAAATAACCAGTACAACGATCTTTATAACGTAGTTTACTGGTTATTGAATTAATTTTCTTCTCCAATGTGGTGTTCTTTGTGAATTTTTTATTACTACCTCGCCTTCAGCGCTTAACCTCAACTTAACCTATAAATTGGAACACGTGGTTTCACCTGTTTTATAACCAGTAAGTTATTCTCTTTACATTGTACACTATTGTTAACCATATGCACCTGTAGATGATCATTTTGGCCTGAAGATGAAGCCAGTTTGACTTCGAAACATGTCGCCTTTTTAATAAATGTACGTGGAGAAGACTACTGCGTTTTATTGCTTCTAATTAGTTGAAGTTTGGGGTTCGTCATCTATCATATCTTGAGTATAATCTTGTAGAAATTCGGAAACATCTCTATTTAATTTATCAGGTATTAAATTTTGCATATAGTCCTCGAGAAAGTCTGAAATATCTTTATTTACTTCGCCGGGATTATTAACTAGGGATTCGTTTTCTAAAGCGTTAATACTAATTCGTGAAAGACAATCTGCAATTTTATTAAGTGTACCTTTTTTATAGTAAATTTCATAATCGTATTCTTCTAATTTAAGTCGCCATCTTAATAATTTCGAATTTGGTTCCTTCAAACTAAACAACCACTGCAATGGTCTGTATAAATCGTGAACTTTCGTCCGTACAAATATGGCCTAAAATGCTTACAAGCCCATACTATGGCAAGAAGTTCTTTTTCGATGGTTGAATATTTTGTTTCGGATTCATTTAGCGTTCGGGAAGCGTATGCTATTGGTTTGTCTTTCGGAATTTGTCCTTGAGAAAGAACTGCTCCAATTGCAAAATTACTTGCATCTGTGGTCACAATGAAAGGTTTAGAAAAATCTGGGTATTGCAAAATAGGGTCATTAATTAAAATTTTGGTACAAGTCCTAAAGCATTCGACGAATTCTTTGTCGTGAATAATTTTACTGTTTTTCTTTAAACATTTCGTCATTGGTTTCGTAATTTTGGCAAAGTCCTTAATAAAGCGTCTGTAGTATCCTAAAAGTCCAAGAAAACTTTTTATTTCCTTCTGTGTTTTAGGAATAGGGAAATTTTTTATAGCTGCAATTTTGTCGGGGTTTGGTTTTACTCCTTCAGGGGTTATGATATGTCCTAAATACTGAACTGATTTTTGTAAAAATTCAGATTTATCAAGTTGAACTTTGAGATTACTTTTTCTTAGTCTATCAAATACCGATTTAAGTCGTTCTAAGTGATCTTGAAGAGATGTACTGAAAATAATAATGTCATCTAAATAAACAAGACAACATGTATCTTGCAATCCTCTTAATACATTGTCCATGACACGTTGAATACTGGAGGGTGCGTTTTTCAAACCCATAGCCATTCTTTTAAACTGGTAATGTCCACCATCAGTAGTAAATGCTGTTTTTTGAATATCATCCGGATCTACTTCAATTTGGTAACAACCACTGGCCAAATCAAGAGTAGTAAAATAATTAGCTCTGCCTAATTTATCGAGAATGTCCGTAATATTTGGAAGGGGGTATCTGTCGTCTATGGTCTTTTCGTTTAACTTTCTGTAATCAATGACAAGTCTCCATTTTTTCCTACCCGAAGCATCTAACTTTTTTGGAACAATCCAAATTGGACTGGACCAAGGTGAAACACTGTCCTCAATTATTCCTTGATCTAACATTTTTTGAATTTGAGTTTTTACTTCGTTTTTGTGAATTTCTGGATAACGATAAGATTTTGTAAATATTGGAGTGTCGTCTTTCAACTTAATTTTGTGTTTAACTTCGTTAGTAAAACTTAAAGGTATTTCTTCGCTATGAAATATATCTCTATAATCAAAACAAAGTTTCCTAATCGCGTCTTTTTCTTCTCGGTTGCAGTGATCTAGTCTCAAGTTTTTTAGATTTCGTTTTAAAGCATTATCAAAGTTTTCATTTGGGGATCGATCGATTTCCATTTTTTCTAGAAAATTCACTTCTAGTAAATTTTGGGGTTCAATGTCCAAAGGTTCCAAAATTTTTAAATTTACTGGATTTTCGTTAGAATTAATGATAGTGGTGTGAGCGAAATTATTTGATACCGTTACTAAAGCTTGCGGCATTTCTATTCCATTTCCGAATTTTGTGTGACTTAAAATACCTCTACCGACTTTTTGCTTGACAGGAATTTTGACTCTTTGATTAACTTGTGGGGGTATATTAATTGAAAATTCTGCTAGCTCACTCGCTTCGTTTTTAGCTGTCTTAATTTCGGTTTCATATACGATTGGAATTTTTGCACTAGGGGTTGTCAATTCTCTAGTCCTAACATTAATATTTGCTTTTAATTGTTAAAGTAAATCAATGCCTATAAGTCCGTCATATTTTGAACTGAATTTAAAAAGATAAAATTTATGAGTTTCGTCTACATTAAAAATATCGAAAACTGGAATTTCCATTACTTCATCGTGATAACTAATATCATGAGCAGTTTGAATGTTAAATGGTTCTTCATAGATATAATTTGAATAAAATTTTTATGCTAATTTTGGATTAATTAAACTCCTTGTACTACCAGTGTCTATCAGAAAATTTGCGTTATGACTGGGAATATAAACATACGGTAAATTTTCTTTAACTAAATTTAATTGTATCAGGTTGGGTTGGTTTGTAGGGCGTCTAACTGAAAATTTGGGTTGTCAGTTTCCTGAAAGGTATTGTTAACGTCTGAAAACTGATTTTCGTATTGATTTGGTTCATCCACGTAATATTCGGAATAATCACCAATATACTCATTATCAAAGGTTCCGGGGTTTTCATAGTATTGTGATTCGTCGACATAATTTTGACTGTCTGAAGTGTATTCGACATTTTGATTTTCGTTAATAGCTTGTTGATAAAGTTCCGTTGATATAAATGTTGGCTTTGGTCTTAAACTTGAATTTCCAGAAGATGTGTCCATCTGTTCCGGTTTAAAATTATTACTTTGATTTTTTGAACGAATAGAAGATTGTACAGGATTTCGACTAAAATTGAATTGATTTTGACGTTGCTGAAAATAAGGTTGACGTTGTGTGGGAAAATTATTATTTGGGCGCCAATTGGGCTGAGTACCAAATGTTATCGATCTTTGAGGTAAATTGTTTTGTGAAAATACTGGACGTTGCGGTAAACTTTGAATGGGTTGTATATTTGATTGAAGTGAAAATTATTTGGAGGCAATGGTCGCATGTAATTTTGATATCCGTGAGGTTTAACCGGTGTAAGTTTTTGAGATGGTCTATATAAACTTTGAGTGTTCAAAGAATTTGATTTTTGTGTGGCGTATAGAAAATTTTCCTCTTCTATTACTAAACTCATCGCTTTTTCAAGACTGTATGGGTTTCTTAACCTAACGTTAGTTTGCAATTGCCCTGTTAGTCCTCTAATAAATGTTTTTAAAGCCAAATCGTTATAACTTGCAAGGTGAATAGGTTTTTCTGTAGCGGCCATGTTTAAACTATTTAATTTTGAAATTAATAAACTTCGCGCGTCTTGACATCGCATTCCAAAATTATAGGGTGATTCATTTTTATGGGGCCTTAATGCTAGTAAATCTTGAATCAAGCAATCAATATTTCGCTGATCACCAAAACTAAGAGTAAGGGCATTTTTTATTTCATTCCAGGATTCTAATTCCGTTCGCGATCCTATTAACATTAAAGCGCGTCCTGTAAGTTTTCCCAGGATGGCTCTTAATAAGAAATTGTTAAGTGCGACATTGGTTTCCTTGGCAAAAGCAGAAATCAGGTTTTCGCAATTGATTATAAATATACTCAATGTGTGAGGGTTTCCATCATAATTAACTATTGAATCTAAATGTAATCGAAGTAATTGGTAATCTACACCTACTGCACCAGTATTAGCAATGTTATTTGTATTCATTGTGATTTCTGGTTCTACTAAATTAAAATTGCTTAGTAAATTCGTCAAATCGTCTATTTCTACGTCTGACATAAATTTTAAACAGTTATTTATACTTTAAATATTTTCCTCTGCGTTTATTATAATAATAATTATCAATCTAACTGAGCGTGTTAAATAGGAAATTGGAAAAAATAGGAACGAGCACTTACATTAGTGTAGTTTTCATTCTGCAATCCTTGTAAAGCTGGTTTCTTAATTCTACGGCTGGCGTTGGCGATGCTGTCCTTCACCAGGTTGTTTTCTTAATCCTACAGCTGATTTCGGCGATGTGGTCCTCCACCAGATTTTCTTAACTAGGCTGGCGTTGGCGATGCTGTCCGTCACCAGGTTGTTTTCTTAATCCTACTGCTGGTTTCGGCGATGTGGTCCTCCACCAGATTTTCTTAACTAAGACTGGCGTTGGCGATGCTGTCCTCTACCAGGTTGCTTTCTGTGCGAATTCCGTCTTCGTTGCACTGACTGGAGCTGAACAACACTTCCGATATACACTCGAATATTGTTCAACACCGAACTTGTATCCGATCAATCGTTAAAACGAAAATCGATGCTCGATGCAGCGATTTCGGATATACTACCGACTGCGCCGAATTTGGTCAGGGCCAACGATAATTCTTTTTTAAAAAGTAAAACTACTACAGAAATCGCACATGGACTTTATTGCAAGCAGCGAGCGTACAAAAAGACAAGATACCTAGCTAAAACAGATGTATTTATAATCTTTAAGTGCTGATATCGCGCGGACGTGCCTTATCTTACGGTAGTCAGCAGGTTGGTAACTGTAACTTACCTATTTATTACTAAAGTATTACGTACAGTACATGTTATTACGCAGTTATTACGCATTATTACGGATATTACGTAATTATTAACCCGTATTACCGTTTATTACGTCTTATTACTGATTATTACGTAATTATTACCAAAGCTTGTACACCTATTACCGTAAGTGGTTTACCCCTCGGTTGTCTCATATTAGCTAAGCATGCAAAACTAGTTGTATATTTTTCATCTTTCGAAATTACTCTGAATTCTAGCACACGCTTTATTTTTAATGATATCAACAGGGTTTCTGGTAAACGCTATATACGAGGAGCTTTCAAATATGAATTATAATTTGAATTGCGCTCCAAAAAACAAAGACATGCAAAGAAGTTGTATATATTAATTAATGTTCTGGAACAAGTCCTAACTTCATTCAGTCGTTAAGTCGTCACAATGCATTTTCGTTCAATAGGCAAGCATCAGTGAGTGGGAGTGCATTCAAGCGTGGAACAACACATTAGTAGTAAATTTTTTATCAAACGATAAGAAATTTGTGTAAGAGTTAAAAGACAGTTTGATGCGCAACCACTATCAGACATAAGCGTTTACAAAAGGAGTAAAGCGTTTAAAGATGGCTACAAAGGTGCGAAGAATGAACCGCATTCTCGCCGTCCAAAACATTGACAACAGAAGAGAATGCTGACAGAGTAAAATGCACTTATTTGAAACGATTGTTGATTTACAGTGAAGGATATTCCTTCTGCATTAAATATCAGAAGGGGTAACTTGAAAAAAAACGCGAATTCTCTGTCTGCGTCTTACAGGATAATGCTCGACTCTATTTCGCTATTCACACGCTGACTACGATTCAAAAATTGAATTGGACCATGCTGTCCTATTTACCATACATTTCGGTCCTTGCTATATTAGTTTCTTATTTGTTTGGGCCCTTAAAAGTGTTTGTAGGAGAAAAATACCTCGTTGTAATGAAGAAGTCATCGAATTTGTTCCGAAATGGGTGCGATAGCAGCCAAAAGTGCAACATGGTTAGTGTTCTTTTTCCTGTTACACTGTTTCCTATCAAGCTCAGCAAGATTTCTTTTGCATGTTTCTATCTTCTGCAATCCTGTTTGCACTTTTTGTTCATTTTCGCTTCTTGAATTTCTTGAATTTCTGGCGTGTCTGTTAAAATTCTAGTTTTTCCACGCTTTCGACATTTCTTAATCTTGCGAGAAGCAGCTTTCGGAAAAGCAATCCATCTTCTGGTGACAACACCTGCCAAAGAAAAAGGAAACTAGTTAGTTCAAGCTTTTTCCTACTCGCTAATAGAAAGTCTGCTTTTTTATAACGTTTGGAGGCATAGAAAATTTAATTCATGTAAGAATCGTTGCTGAGTAAATGCGGCAGCAAACACTTTCTGTGCTTGAAATCGAGACACAGAAAGTAACAATTTAGCATATATGACTCAAAATAAACACTAAACACTTTTAATTTAAATGTTTAATGAAAATTAACTCTGGGCTTAAATACAATACGTGAAAATAACAACAAAATTACTGGCTAACTACAAAACTAATTAAAAGAAAACTGACGACGCGGAGCCGCTACACTGTCACTTTTCGGGTTCCCGGTCACAAGTGTGTGGTTTGCGGAAAGTTCGTTCCCCACATTTCGTTTCCGGGATAATTCGTCATTTCCACATCTCGTACCCGGAAACTTCGTTCCAGAGCGAGCTCAATTTGTCTCCTAGATTACAGGGTGTTGAAAAACGAGTGCAGCGATCGGAATACAGTTAGAAAATGAAAGACATTTTAATTAATTTATTTATTATAATAAACTTATAAGAACAAAATAAATTGTATTTATTAAAAATTACGGGTTAATCTAAGTATTTTCCTGATATTTTGTATAGGGCCGTAATTTCTCATTCTGAACAACTTTTCTCAGTAATATTTTGCCGTATCATAAACAAAAGGTGTAGGTTGCCCGAAAAGAAAATAGTTTTTGCTTAACTGTCAAGGCCGACTTGTTTTTGAAAAACTGAAAATTTTCTTAAAATTCTCTACAAACCAAGCAGAAATTTTAATTCCTATAACATTTGTATATAAAACTAAAAATAAAATTTAATTTCATCTTGTAAACTCAATCCGGAGACATACTGTATATAGTTCTTATAAGTTTATCATAATAAATAAATTATTTAAAATAATTTCATTTTTCTTACTGCATCCGATTGCTGCACTCGTTTTTCAACACCCTGTAATATAGGAGACAAATTGAGCTCGCTCGGGAGCGAGGTTTCCGGGTACGAGATGTGGAGAGACGAAATATCCCGGGGACGAAATGTGGCATACGAAAAATGGGGAACGAACTTTCCGTATCCCAAGTGTGTGTGTCTTAAAATCTACTACCCTCGCGCACTTTTTGCTAATTGGGGTGCTTGTCGTCCGAGGGCGTGAGAAGGCTGTTATGCATAGAGATTCTAGAAATGAGAGACTGGCCATTTACCGGAAGTAACCCTAGCGAAATGTTGGCAGTTGTCCACAAAATGGCGAATGTGTCAACTCAACTGTGTTTTGCAGGATTTCAATCAATGTGAGTATTTGAGTGTTATATAACTACTAAATGCTGATAATTTGTATTTGTAGCAACGGTAAGTAATGTATGTACTTCCCGAAGAATGTGAAATTGACATGTGTAAAGGATGTTGGTGTTGTAAATAAAACGCAGCAGCTTGCAACGAGTGCTCTGCACAGACTGAATTTATTACTGTATATGAACTACAGGGTTACAAAGTTTATATACATTGCACCTACTGGTGCCTACTATAACTACCGGGGTTGTACTATTTTGATATATTCCAACACCCCAACTAGATCGAAATATTACAAGTCCTTAATGCCTAAACCTTTCAAAAACTTACAATGTTTCGTAGAATCTAAATTCTTAGTTAATAAGTCAGCGGGCATATCAGCTGTCTGTAAATATTTGCCCGTCCCTTTTTTAACAGATTTTCAAATTCTTTGCTACAAAATTCGCCTCCGTTGTCCGTTCTGAGACATTTAATTTTAGTATTGTTCTGATTTTCCACCATGATTTTAAATTCTTTGAAACAACCAAGCACTTCATCCTTTGTTTTTAAGAAATATACAAAAGCCATGCGACTGAAATCATCTTGTATGACTAGAAAATATTTGGATCCGCCAATGGATTTAACTTCCATAGGTCCGCACACATCAGCGTGTACGGTCTCTAATAAACTATTAGATTTTGTACCTTTACGCGGAAATGGCAGTCTCGAATGTTTTCCTTCACAGCATACTACACAATTCTGCTTGTTCCCTTTTGTAGCATCATAATATGAAAGTCCTTTTACTGAACCATTTTTCATCTTATTCAAGTCGTCGCCATTTATGTGTCCAAATCTGCGATGCCATATATCACCTGTGGCTGTCACTGATGCCGCTACTAAACATTGCTGTGGTTTTTAATGTTTAATCTGTAGACACCATCAACTAGATCCGCTTTGGCTACTAGCTCATTCTGCTTATTGTAGATCTTGCAACAATTCGCTTCAAAATTCACAGTGTTGCCATTTTTCTATTAGCTGACTGATAATAAGTTTGTTGTCAACTCGGGAACACACAAAGCATTTTTAACTGTAACATTGTTTGTTTGATTTTTAACAACAGTTACAATGTCCATACTACCCGAACACAACACTGGAATCATTGTTAAATGAACGCTTGCCCAAGAGTCCACGTACCAGATTTTTACCGAATTTACCGCGTAAAAACGCTTCACTAAAAGCATTAGTTGGTTTTTGCTTAAACCCACGGTTTTCGTTGTCTGAAGGTGCAGCATTTGGACATCTGTTTTTGAAATGCTCCATTTGATTACATTTATAACATTTGACATCCTTTTTGGGATTAGTTCTATTGACCGCTGGTGAACTAGTGCTGCCAACACCATATCTGTTCTTGTTATGCTGCCAACTTGCTTTTCCTGCAAACGCGCTTCCGGTTTTTTGCGTCACTTTCCATGTCCAATAACTTTGTTTTAATGGAGTCCGTCGTTATTTTGATTCTGGAATGTTAAATTGCCATTATCATGGGCGAAAATTTCTCCGGCAAACCAGCTAAAAGCAATGATCCGATCCACTCATCGTTTATTTCGAACTCTGTGCCTTTCAATTTTTGTCCCGTTTCAACAATCTGATTCACGTACATTGTCATAGAGTCACAGTTTTCTAAACGAATTGATATTAAGCTACGATGCAAACTGATCTTCCTCGCATGACCCGAATCGTCAAACAATGATTTTAACTTACCCCACAACTCTTTAGTCGTCTCTGCCTCTTTTATATGCACATAAAGAGATGTATCTATTGTCAGCCTCGCTTTTGTTTTGGCGTCCTTTTTTGGTCTTCTGGCGTGTCCTGAATGTACTCCTTCAACCCAACAGCAGCAAATGCCCAATCATCGTAATTCTCACGTCCTTTCAGTTTCGGAACACTCATTAGATAGTTCGCAGCCAATTCGTCACTTACGCAAATTTCAACACTGAACCACTAGCTCGGCCCATAACCTGTTGTAAATAAAACGCAGCACCTACTGGTGCCTACTATAACTACCGGGGTTGTAATATTTTGATATATTCCAACAGTTGGAAGAGGCACAAAGAAAAGTGACTTTAGCAAAGGAAGGGTGTGAAAAGCAGTTGAAATTGGCAAAAAATTGTACATATAACTGAACAATCAAATATAAAGTTAAGGAGGAACAACAGAGTGTTAAATGACATGAACCAAAACTTGTTAGTGAGTCAAAATTGTTTGACGTTTGTGGTGAAGAAAATGTTGCAGAAACGCTCGGTCACCGTGTTGATGATGTTTTTATGCAACGTTTACATTTTATTTTGAAGTTACTGTGAAGCCACGGATTCTTTATATTGTTTCCCTGTTTAATACCAATGTATTCCGTATCTTTGCTATATATTGTAATAAATTTATGAACGGGTATATATTTTTAATTTTCTTCTAGGTCTTCAAGATCATTGACGCACGTCTTACGGTTATCCAATTGGTTTAAAATTTTACAGGGCTTTTATTTTTCTATTTGGAAAAGGGTGAGATCGCCATAATTTAAAAAAAATCTAGATAAATAAAGGAGTTGAGTTTCGGCGGTCGTGAAGAACGGTTGTGCTAGCGAGTGCGTGCTCAGTTAAAAATAGTTTTAAAAATAGTTTAAAAACGGTTTAGCAACTAAACAAATCAGTTAACAAAAGGGGAGTACAGAAGTGTTATCTTAAAATAAGAAGCTGTTTAAAGGTAAGAGGATTATTAATATTTCTATCGTGAAAAATTCGCTTTGCCATTAACTCGAGTTAAAGACCCACTCCACACAAGCTATTGCGAGAAGGCTGCGGCCGGGAACGTGGACAAGTGCGGCGGGGTGATAATAAAACCAAAGGACACCTGCTGGCCTACTATTGACATATCGGTGTTATCATAGTGTAACAAAATAAACAACTAAATAAATAAACAACGGATCAGCTGGACGACGGCAAACAGCGAAAATACGTATATTACGCGGACGGGGTCATATAGAAAAAATTTGCGAATTCTCAGTTAATTAAAAAATAAGTCCGCAAAATGGAAAACATATTACAAGAAATACAAAGCAAGCTTGAGAGCATGGATAAAAGGAATGAGCGCATCGAGAATAAGATTGACCTGCTACAGCTTGAGTTAAAACAGGTGAAAGAGGAAAATCAAAAGCTGAAACAAGGAAATGAGAAAATGAAAGTGCAAATTGCAGAGCAAGAAAAAAGAATGGAAATACTAGAAAGAGAATTGCGCAAGAAAAAGATAATTGTACAAGGTATAAACGAAATAGAAGAAGAATCAGATCTGATTATCAAAGAAAATATCAGGAAATTATTAAATCACCAGCTGAAGATACCAACAAATGTAGAAAATGAAATAGCCGAAGTGAAAAGAATAGGCAAGTACTTTCAAGACCGGAAAACAGCAAGACCAATACTAATTGAATTTGTCTCTTGGAATAAAAAAATAGAAATACTAAAGGCAGCAAAAAATCTTAAAGGAACAGACATTTGGATCTCAGAAGACTACAGTAAACAAGTGCAAGAACAAAGGAAGATCCTGTTAGTGCACATGAAAGATGCTAGGTCACAAGGACAGAGAGCAACTGTGATTCACAATAAATTAATAGTAAATGGTAAAAGTTACACAGTAGAACAAATAGACCAATTAAAACAAGATACTGCGGAAGGTAGAGAAGGGCAGAATGACGAAAGGAAAAAAGGCAGAACTATGAGTCAGAGATCCCCATGCAGTAACACAGACCAGAAACCAAAAAGGAACCCAAATACTGACAATGCGCCAAAAAACTTATAAGCAAAAAAAGAGAGGAAGGAAAAACAGTTGACGACCGCGACGAAATAAGGCAATTCAAACAAAACCGAGGCGAAATAAAGAGCGAATTAGATACACGGAAGGTAATATACTTAGGATGTTGGAATGTTAGGACAATGTACGAAGTGGGTAAAGCAAGCCAAATAGCAAAAGAAATGGCAAGATATAAAATTACAATTCTCGGACTAAGTGAAACAAGGTGGCTAGGATCTGGAGAAATGAGATTACCATGTGGAACAACAATCATATATTCCGGAAAAATAGAAGAGCAATCAAAACATGAATACGGAGTAGCCCTAATGTTAAATAAAGAAGGAAAAAAAGCCCTATTAGAATGGGACCCTGTCTCAGAACGTATTATTACAGCAAGAATAAAGGCGAGATTCTTTAATATAACGTTAATTAATGTCTATGCACCAACGAACACGGACGAACTAGAAAATAAAGAAAATTTTTACGAGCAACTGCAAAAGGTATATGACGAACTACAAAGTAAATATAAGAAAGACATAAAAATTATAATGGGAGACCTAAATGCCAAGATTGGGAGTAACAATGAAGGTAGACAAAGTGTAATGGGAAAAGAAGGAGTTGGCGAAAGAAATGAAAATGGAGACATGTTTTTAGATTTCTGCGCCTTGAATAATTTGCTAATAGGAGGAAGTATATTCCCACACAAACTAGCCCATAAGGTAAATTGGACAGCGCCCAATGGAATAACGAAAAACCAAATAGATCATGTTACTATAGACAGGAGGTATAAAAACTGCCTTCTGGACGTTAGAGCGATGAGGGGTGCCGACTCAGGATCAGATCACATGTTGGTAAGAGTGAAGGTTAAAACAAGGCTGAAAGCTCAAAATATAAGAAATCAAACAAGAACCAAGTACAATACGCAATGGCTAAAAAATAAAATAAATATGCAGAACGAGTTTCAGCGACAATTGGAGACAAAATACGGCGAACTTGATATGAATGGGCTGAATATTGAGCAACTATGGAGTAAATATAAAGAAATTCTGAAAGGGACAGCAAAAGAGATAATAGGTATAAAAAAGAACCCGATTAAAGATTGGATGTCGAAAGAAACGTGGGATAAAATAGAGGAAAGAAGGAAGATCAAACTAAAATTGCTAAGAGAGCAAACACAGAATAATAAGGAGGTATTAGAGATAATTTATAAAGAAAAAAATAAACAAGTAAAAAGAAGTGCGCGGAGAGACAGAAGAATACAGTATGAGGAAATAGCAAATGAAGCAGAAAAAGCAGTAAAACAAAACGATCTGAATACACTGTATAAATTAACAAATAAATTAACAGGACGGAAAGAAGGTCGAACAACACAAATAAGAGATAAAAATGGAAATAAACTAAAGACGGAAAGGGAGATATTGGATAGGTGGAGGGAGTATTTCGAAGAAATATACAAAGACTATCTAATGCAGGAGGAGGAAGCAGATGAGATGGAAGAATATGAAGAACTGGAAATAAATACAGAGAGACCGACAAGAGAGGGAATAATAGGGGCCATTAACAAAATAAAAAATGGAAAAGCTGCTGGCATTGACAATACCCCAGGAGACCTAATAAAAGCTGGAATTAGAGAAAATGCGGAGATTATCTACCACTTATTTGGAAAGATTTGGGCGCAAGAAGTGTTACCAGCAGATTGGACGAAAGGGCGCATTATCACGATACCAAAATCAGGAGATAAAACGCAATGCAGAAACTGGAGAGCAATAACACTATTGAGTGATACTAGCAAAATTTTAACAAGAATAGTACTGGAAAGGATAAAAAATACGGTGGATGATATCCTGAGGCCTAACCAAGCAGGATTTAGAAAACGGCGTTCCTGCACAGACCAAATTTGTACCCTAAGAATAATAATAGAAGAAGGCATGGAATGGCAGAAAGAAATGTACTTTGGTTTTGTGGATTTTGAGAAAGCCTTCGATAAAGTAAATAAATCAATGTTATGGAAAATCCTCAAAGACTATGGAATCCAAAAAAGATTATCCGAATAATAAAACTATTATACCAAGACTTCAGCGCAACAATCGAACACAGTGGGGGGGTGTCAGAACCAATAAATATTGAATGTGGAGTGCGACAAGGTTGCATTCTCTCACCGATTTTATTCCTGATTGCTGCTGATTGGGTTATGAAGAAAGTAACTGATAATAGGAAAGGACTAGCATGGAGGTTGGGAAAGGTATTAGAAGATTTAGAATTTGCCGATGACATGTGCCTCATAACCGAAAGACTTAATCACATGCAACAAAAAATTAACAAACTTAAAGATGAAGTGGCTAAAATCGGAATTAAAATAAATACTGGAAAAACGAAAATGATGAGAATTGACACGAAGAATATAGAAGAGATTAGGCTGGATGGAAAACCTATCGAGAATGTACACGAATTCGTTTACCTAGGTAGTGTAATTGATGATAGTGGAGGATGCCAGAAAGATATAGAAAGAAGAATAGGCAAAGCGCAAAATGCGTTCGGCAGGTTGAGGAAAGTCTGGAACTCCAAAGAGATCTCTTTGAGGACAAAGATGCGTATCTTCGATACAAATGTTAAAAGTACCCTATTATATGCAAGTGAGACCTGGTCATTTAATAAAAAAGAACTTAAACAAATACAAGTAGTAATAAACAAGTGCCTCAGAAGAATTATAGGTGTATACTGGCCAAACAGAATCTCAAACGAAGAATTATGGCAGCGCACAAACCAGGAACCCATCGATAAATATATTGCAAGAAGAAAATGGGGTTGGATAGGCCACACATTAAGGAAGCCGAACACGGATATTACAAAACAAGCACTGGACTTTAATATTAAGGGGAAACGGAAACAAGGGAGACCAACAATAACATGGAAAAGAAATATAACGACAGAGTGCGGGCAAATAGACAAAACGTGGAGTGAACTAAAAACCGTAGCGCATAATAAGAGGGAGTGGAAAGGTATTATAGAAAGTGTGTGTGAAACTATAATACCATAGACCAAATAGACAATTCAACTCAACTTAACCGAAAAACAAACAAAAAATGTGTGAAGGTGAGAAGATAGTGCAAGACTAGCGACCTTGTACTATTACCCCTGCTACAGAAACGTCCCAGGACGCCCTATGCTCCCTATGGAGCTACAGGATTAAGTAAGTAAGTAAGTAATTTATTATACAAGACGATAAAATTAAATTTTATCCACGAGTGAATCGTTTAACGTCGAGACGCAGTCGAGACGTTAATGATTCAAGAGTGGATAGAAATAACGTTATCGTCGTGTATAATACAATATTTTTTTCTATAGCAAGAACTTTAACAATTTCAAAAGAAAATAATGACAGTTAATCACATTTCAAAATGTCAGTAGCTAGATTGGGTTGCTACGATAGTACGAACCTGTCATATTTAATTTAAACAAAAGTTAGAAAATTAAATTACTTTATCTATCCTTGATGTTAAAGTGCTACTTTATCTACCCTTGCTGTTAAAGTAAAACTTGACCTTTTGTTTTCAGTTGATAAAAGCACACTTTAACATGTGCTATAGAATATAAGAATATGTTTTCGTTATTTGTTTGAATATCAAAGTTTTTAAGAATAGAATAATTACCTACCTCCTACCTATTTAATTTTTTTTGTTACCTTGTTTCATGTTTAAATTTTTAAACTGTTAGAATAAATATTTGCCCCCCCCCTCCGGACTCCCCTTTAGCCAGGAGGCTATGCCCCCCCCCCCTTACTCTTATTTTTACTTCCTTTTACTATAAAGGAAGTATTGGATTCACCCCAAAAATTCGAAATTGAGTTTTCAACGGATCTTCACGTTTTAGAGTCCCCTGATCCCAAAAAACATATTTTTTTTCATTGGTCTGTCTGTGTGTGTGTGTGTGTGTGTGTCTGTCTGTGAACAGAATATCTCAAAAACAAAAAGAGGTATGGCATTGAAACTTCATATATAAGTTTTGTGTACTATGTAGACGCGACAGCAAGCTTTTGAAGAAAATCGCATAACCGGAAGTAGGTGTTTACTCTTGTGATTTTTCAGTTTTTTTCGATTTTTTCAAAAACGGCTCTAACGATTTTTTTTAAACTTTACATTTTTACTACATTTTTAATGTGTATTGATGTGAAATGGGTGATTTTCCAGTTGAATACTTCTAAAGTGGGTTTCTTTTGTTTTTTTTGCTATTTTTTTTATTAACTCCCATTTTAAATGAAACACCCGGTATATTATTACATTTTTGAATTCACCTTAAAATTCTAGAGAAAATTTGTCTCTTCAACTAACACTCTATTTTGTACCGTTTTTGTAGTATTTGTAATTTTTGAAAAATTTTGACAAATAGCTAAAAATTAAAAATGAAATTTTTGACTAATTATAAGAACACTGTAAAAGGAAGTTGTGTGAGTGTATCACACCAGATTTTTACATGTGGAGGCCACATGCATTTTTTGCCCGGGAGGCAAAATTTTGCCAGTCCGACGCTGAGTAGAAGCTTTAATCGAAAGCCTGCTTCAAAAAGTATTTTTAGTTACTTAGCACAATTAAAAGATACAAAATAAAATTGTAAAATAACAATATTGGACTTTGTTTTCTAGCTTAGTAATTAATTAAATACTTTGTGCACATTAAGTATAAAACAATTTTATTACATTTTTTAAGTATATGTGTTTTGAATACTCAGCTCTATTTTCTTCAGTAAAATAAAATGTACTTCTTTAGCTGTAAATAACACATGCATTCGGCAGTTGCTATGTATTATGGATAAAGTGCAGTGAATTTTTTTAATGTTGGAATATCTCTCTTTTTATTTCTTACAATATGAAACTTCAAATATTCCGAATACAAATAGAATATTTTGATTGCAAGGTAATTAAGTACTTTTAAATAGAGGGAGTGTAAATCATGTACTTCTTTCTACATCGAATATAAAAATGTAACCACAGCTGCTAAATTTGAAGAACAACACCTTTGTATTTGAACTGAAAATTTTAAATTAATATTCAAATTTGATATTAGTTGGAGAATGCCTGCAACGTTCTGCACAGATAATGCGCTACCTTTTCACCACCCTGTATGTGCAAGGCATTTGTTAGTAAATGAAATGAAGTCATTCTTTAGACCATTAAACTACTTTCTCCAGTTACCTACTTCTTGAAAGAGGAATCATATTGTCAAACGAGAGCGTTATATTTAATGACACACTGCGATACGTTGATAAAAAGAAAGTTGGAACTGTACCCGTCGTTTACAAATTGTACAATATGTCATTTAAAAAGGAAAAGTGGTTTTTGTTGATAAGGGAAATGGGAAATTTAGAGGGCCATAATTGTAAAAGACGTGATTGTGTGTCTGAGTTACCATCAAATTACAAAGAAAAAAATATATGTATACGTAACGAGCCTCAGTGACTTGCCAGAGTAATTTACTGTGATCTAAATCCCCCCTTCTCTAATGTTATTCAGCACCGACAATGATTTTTATTACGGATGCCTTCTCATGTTGTTCAAGTTAGTGCTGCTCATCAACTGGGGACACGAAGCTCTCAATTTGATCCACAATTCCACCTCATCTATCATTAATAAAAAATCTGGTCTGATACACTCACACAACTTCTTTTTTTCTACAAACGTTTAAAAAAGTTGCCGTTTTGATTGTCATTTGAGTATCAAAACGACACTCTTTTAAGCACTAGTGCGTAAAAGCGTTTACTTTTAAGCACTCTTAAAACTAAAACAACAGTTAAATTTTTATTTTTGGTAAATAAGTACAACACAATTATTTAATTGATGAAAATGGGCACTTGATGCTACACTTAAATTATCTTTCTCTTGTAACACTTGCATATTTTTAGAAATTGTGGAAATGTTGATGTAGCAGCACAAAGCGGTGCCTGTACCTTTATTGGTCCGCTTTCCTTTTCACCCAAAATCTTATTTGCTACGCTCTTCTTATATTCCAAAGAACTTTCGATGTAACTCTCAGCGACAGAACTTGATCGCCAGCCGCCGTGCCTTTTGAGTGTCGACATGCTGGCACCAGCATCAGCCAAAAACGAAGCAGAACATCGGCGGAAGCAGTGCCCAGTATATTCTTCACAGTTTGAAAGTCCAAGAAAACCAGCAATTTTTTTAGGTATAGCACCAATAGTGTTTATGCCTACAGGCTGCACAATACATTTACCATTTCTGTAGCCAAGGAAAAATCGTTGATGGTCCGTACTGCACGGGCGTAAACTAGCATACTTGCGAAAAATTTCCAAAAAATTAATGTCATCGATGGTTCCCTCTGTTACTGTAAACATTCTTGAAACCTTGGTTTTCGTGAATGGAATATTAATTTTTATGAAAGTACTGGCATCTTCAATATCAGTTACTCGCATGAATGTAAGCTCCTCCCCGCGACAAGCTCCGGATAAACCAACAATTACGGCTACCTAGAATTTAAATAAAACGTTAATGATGTGCTGCATATAAGAATTTGGTCAAATACTGCATTTACTTTCATTAACAAATAATGTTTATTCGCAATCACATTGTAATGTGTCAATTTCATGACATAACAACAGCTGGGAACTAGATGATTACTTGAAACTAGCCAGGAAATTATTACATACCCCGAAAAATATTACATACCTGAAGAGTGGGGTGTTTCCATGGTAACAAAACATTGAGTGGGTTGTTTTCATGGTAACAAAAATATTAGCTACATCAAGATATCATTATTCAGAATTCAATTGTAGTTATTTTTAAAATTAGATGATTGCAAATAAAATAGTATACATACCACGGTGGAAAGTTTCATCCCTGTCTCGAGATAAAGTTAACCTCGACGCTACGCGTCTCGGTAAACTACCTAATCTCTCGACAGTAATGAAACACTTCCCACCTCGGTATGTAATATACTATTATCGTCCGCTTCCTTCAAACACCTTTCGATTACTTCCCTTGTAAAATTTTTCGACTTTTTAGGCCTATATCCCTCGGCTTTAGGAAGGCGATAACGTTCGCATATTTGCTAATGTTCAGGTTTCTCTTGAAATATATAATAGGTGCTCCATAACGTAGTCGAAGAAAGGTCAGAGAAATATGCCAGCACAACCTTATCTGCGACAGCACGCACATTTTTTCGGTCACACCATCCCTTGAATTTTTCGTAGGTTGCATTGTAGACGGATCTTGATTTTTCTGGTATAAGCGTCGAAACTGCGGCCTCTGCTGCATCTTGAATATAGGATGGAATCTCGGAATCGTTCATTTTTGCCCAGTTGGGGCTTTTAAATACAAAACGCGTTCATATCAAACGAATCTTGTTTGTAAACAACGATCTGAAGAATTATCTCACAACCAAGTAACTGACGCACGCCTACTACCATATCTAATTCCGCATTGCATGAACGAAATTATTTTACTCCTATTTGTTTGTTTTGAAACGTATGTAGAAAAAATCTTGTAAGATACACATTGCAAAACACGTTCATTTTGCAACTTGTATCTTAAATATCTATTACAGTGATCTTATAATTAGCCGAAAATTTGATATTTTATTTTTCAGCATTTGTCAAAAATTTTTGAAAAATTGCAAATTCTACAAAAACGGTACAAAATAGAGCGTGTGTTCAAGAGACAAATTTTCTCTAGAATTTTAAGCTGAAATGAAAAATGTAATAATATACCGGGTGTTCTATTTAAAACAGGAAAAAAAAAACAAAATAAACCCATTTTAGAAGTATTTAACTGGAAAAACAGCTATCTCACATCAATACACATTAAAAATGTAATAAAAATGTAAAGTAAAAAAAAATCGTTAGAGCCGTTTTTGAAAAAATCGAAAAAAAATGGATAAATTACAAGAGTAAACACGTATACTTCTGGTTATGCGATTTTCTTCAAAAGCTTGCTGTCGCATCTACATAGTAAACAAAACTTATATATTATGAAGTTTCAACGCCATACCTCTGCTTGTTTTTGAGATATTCTGTTCACAGGCAGACACACAGACACACAGACAGGCAGACACACATACCAATGAACAAAAATATGTTTTTTGGGTTCAGGGGACTCTAAAATGTGAAGATCGGTTGAAAACGCAATTTCGAATTTTTTGGGTGAATCCAATACTTTCTTTATCGTAAAAGGAAGTAAAAATGTGAATAAAAATCTCTGGAATTTACCACCATCAACTACAGATGCGAAACAGCGAGGATAGTAGTAATATCATGTAAATATCTTTGCTATATCAAAGACCATACCAAAGTACTACAGTATAATCCTTGGTAATAGGTTTTAAATAACTTAGTCTCAGTGATTTTAAGTCAAGTTTTGGATGTATAACTATAGCAGTTCCTATCTAAGGTACCTGGTATTCTTCATGCTTAGCCTTTCCGAGAAAACAAGCTCTTAAATACACCTAACAGGAGCAAAATTTGATCGTTGAAAATTTCACTTTTCAGGCAACTAATAGATAGATTCGTAGGAGTGGTCTAGTAAAAATTAAATGTCGTAGAGAAGGAATATGAAATACTGAAGAATTGTATTATTCTTGTTGCTATATCTTACTTTCACTCTCTAACTATACAAGATCAGATATTATTTGAGTCGAACACAAACAGGTGTCTTATTCACTTCAGAGTTACAGAGTGCGCAAGGAATTATGCCTTAGTTAAAATTTTAGAGATATATAAATAAATAAATGTTCGAAATAAATTTAAATAAGTAGTATCATACATAGCTTATAATAAGTGCTCAAACTGGCTACCATTAGGGGTGATACCACATAACTAGGTGCGACGTAGCAATGCATTTTACTTTGTAATTAGTTTTGGGTGGATTATCTTCTATGGTACTGGAATATAATGAATTCTTCCACGTAATTCTTCTCGGGTTATAGGTTCATGAGAATAAATCACCGGTTTCATTTGATCCCACAAAAATTGTTGTATCGGGAGATTTTAATGGGCAAGAAATCGACCCTCCTCTATCTATTAATTCGTCTTAGGTGGTAAATTTGTTACGCAATGGCCATAATGCACTAGGGCTCCATCACATTGCAAAATCATATTCGATAAGATGATGTCCAATAATTCCAGCCCAAAGATATACTGAAGATCTATGTTGAAAATTTGGACGTCTTATTAATCATGGGTTTTCATTAGACCACGAATGCATGTTTCTAAAATTTCCAATGCTGTTTCGCGTAAATATTGATTCATCTATCTGCAAAATTTTTCGTAATACTGTACCGTTAGTGCCTTTTAACTGAACTAAACAAACATATGAAGAGTCATTCATAACAGCCGCCGGCCGCTAGGGACTACGTGATCTTTGAAAAACATAGTCATTCATAATTGCCGCCGCCGTTAAGGATCACATAATATTTGAATTATATTTAATAGATCATTCTTAAAATATATAAACTTGTAATTCGAAAAATATTTAACGACACACGGCCGATATGCAAATAAACTGCTCAAGTACAGGTCTAAAGAGTAGCTTCAGCACTGCGAAAACAGGTTGACCTTTCGCCAAAACCAAATAGCGCATGAAGGTGCTCGGGACCTTAGCAACAACTTTGCCCCCTTTCAAAATTCCGATATCTGTAGCCGTTCGAAAGTTACAGGCGATCCAGACAGACAGACGGACGGACAAAACGTTCGCATAAGTACGCTGAAGCTACTAATAACGGGATTGGTTGATTATAAACCTCGGCTATCGCATCGGATCATAAAATTCAACCACGATTTTTCAGTTGAATACCTCTAAAAGGGGTTTCTTTTGTTTTTTCTTTTTTTTAAATTAACTCCTATTTTAAATAGAACACCCGGTTTATTATTACATTCTTCATCAACCTCTTTGAATCCACTGCTGGATGTAGGTCTCCCCTTGAGTCTTCCACTCTTGTCTGTTTTGCGCTAGTTGGTGCCAGTTTTGTCCTGTGATTGCTTTAATATCATCTAGCCAACGTTTTGGTGGTCTTCCCACATTTCTTTTGTGCTCGCTTGGCCTCCACTGGATGATATTCTTGAATACAGCTTAAAATTGTAAAGAAAATTTGTCTTTCCAACTAACGCTCTATTTTGTACGGTTTCTGTAGAATTTGTAACTTTTGAAGATTTTTGACAACTGTTTAAAAATTAAAAATAAAATCTTTGGCTAATTATCAGATCACTGTAAAAGGAAGTTGTGTGCTTGTATCACACCAGATTTTTTCATAATACCTACATGTTATTGTACGTACTACATCAGTACTGTCTGCTTTCTTGCAGACGTTGAACAAATCTGTTAAAAACGTAGACTATGTGTTACGCGATTAGGGTACCGTTAACTATACTCCTTTAATGCAGCGACACCGTTACCATCACATAGTCTGCATACGTATACTATATTTGCGTATTTAATGTTAGAATAGTTCATCATTTTTAGATTACCTCGAAATTACATTAATAGACGATATGACATTCTAAATTTGAAGGACGTGAATAAATTGAGAAATTTTTAACATAATATGTTCACTAAACTCATGCAACTGTCAATTTCAAAGTCTATGAATATTTTCTGATTGTATTTACATTATTTTTCTGGAATGTGGTTCAAACCAAAAAATTTACTATTAAAAGTTATGTTATGAAATGGTAATTATCAAAAATGTTCTGAAAATATATTTATGTTGCATGATAAAGTACTGTTTATGACATAGTTCTGCGGCAGTAAAGTACGTCATTTTATTTTACTAGTGCTATAAAGTACCTTTACGTCAGCTGTCAATGTCAAACAAATGTTTGTTAATATCCATCAAAGCACTTTAGTTTCAATTTTTTGTGTTACAGAATAGACTTCAAATTTATAAGCTCGTTTTTTTTAAATTTTAGCAGTTGAACATAATGCTTTGTATACAACTCTGGTTGACTTACGCATATTATAGAAAAAGATATTGGTTTTAGGAAATGTATTTTTGACATCTTTTGAAATTTGTGTTAAAACCGAAAATTTAGGTTTTTACAAACCACAATTATTAGATCTCGTATTTTACCATAGTTTTGCCAAGTTGTAAGGACAATTTTTAAATTTAGCGTTTTTTCATATCTATATTTCAAATACTAGTACTTTTCCAGCTTCAAACTAGGCCCAAATTGATAGTTAAGCTATCTTTTAAAACTAATGGAGTTCATTTCAAATGCCATATAATTGACACCGTATCTTACTTGCTTTTTGGCTCAGTAACCGCGGCCATTTTATACAGGCATGGTCTTGTTTGCCGGGGTTCTCCGTTCTGGGTTCGGATGTGGTTGTTTCATATGGTGCAATAATTACGCTTTAAGTCAGAAAGAGAGGGAGAGAGAGAGAGCTCGTTAAATAGCGCAAGCGCGCGTTTCTTTGACTTCAGGATGATTCACCCGCTTGGGTTAAAGAAGGTAACAAGTGATCGTTGGTTCCGCTCGACGGGAGGCCTTTGGCGAAATTGGTGAAACTGAGTGGGTGTCATCGGTCGAGTTTTGGTCTTTTGTTTTGTGTAGCTATTAGCTGAGGGTAGAACAGTTGGGAATATAGCGGCCATTTTTATTTTAATTAACCCCACCACTTTTAATTGATCATGCCCTGAGAGCATAATTAAACCTCTAATTAAATTGATAATTGCGCAATAAATAAATTTCCTGGGGCAAAGGTGATAATCGCACCATTTTGTTTTTAATAAATTGCCTGGGGCACTGCGCCATTTTGTTTTTAATAATTAAATTGCCTGGGGCAGAGGGGCACTTTGGGCGCCATTTTGTTTTAATTGGATAGGCGGCTATTTTGGATTTTGATTTCGTCACGTGATGCTGGCGCCATTTTATTTTAATGTTCATTTTTGGATTTTGAATTAGCCACGTGATGCTCTGTATTCGTCACGCCTATCCTTGTCCACACACTTTCTCTCTCACAATCATGCTACCTCTCTTGCATTCGTTGAAAGCGATTCTATATCTTTGTCGTACTAACTGGAGGTTCTGTCTTTCAAGTTCTAAAGTCGTATTTTATTGAAAAAACTTTTCTGTTCCAAGCCGGGTTTGAACCTGATACCATTGTATTGCTAGACCTAAGCTCTACCTCTAGTCTACGGCGACTTGTTAACAATTTCTATTCTATGTCAACCTTTATGAATGGCTGTTTAAATGGTTGCCTACCAATCTTCTTATGAAATTACAACAGTGATTATTAGTTGTTAAGATTATATGTATTATATATTTTAAACAAAATGTAAGAAATTTTAAATAGAATATTCTTATACTGCATGTTTTTATTTATGACAACTGTGTTCAAATTTAAAATTGACGTTACTGCAGAAATACAAAATTTGCTCGACACCTATGAAAGGTTAAAATCGTACATGCCTTAATTTTTGTATTTGTGGATACTTTGAAAAAACATTTCCCTCTAACACTTTTAATTTTAAAATAGTTTTTTCTTAAATTTTTTGCTAGGCAGGTTCACTACTTCGGTAGTTTCCCTATACTAAGGTTACAATAAAATAGGTATATTAAGAATTAGACTTGGCAAGTAAGCATTTATTTTTTCTACGATCGTGTTAAAATGACAATTTTTTGCACTGTTTCTAGTGCCAAAAGCGACGTTTGTAGCACTTTTAATATTAGCGCCTAAAATACGTCTTATTCGCATATTGCCGTTGGAGGCGTGTTTTAATAATTTATTAAAACACGCTTTGCCGTAAATTTTAATGTCACCATAACCTAGAAAATCTAACACAATATGACGGAAAAAGTGTCACCCTACTAAGTTTTTATATTTATGTTACAATCGCCTCCGGGTAAAAAAGGGATTTGATTATATATATATATATATACAATCGCAGAAAAAATAGCGTATGATACATGTGTATAAGAGCCGTTAAAGCACTAGCGACGTTAAAAGCACTCCGCTAGCGCGTCGTGCTCTAAATTCGTCGCACGTGCTTTAAAGGCGTACTTATACACTTGTATCATAATATACTATTAAACTTCAAAGTGCACTTAAATAAACACAAACAAAAATAATAAACAAGTAATGGTACGTAATACTTCCTTTTTCACCTAATATTTTAAATCGTATACCACAACATTTTAAACCTATTGAACCATCTATTGCTTACATTAAAAGACGATATAGACGAATCCAAATCTTTTGATGTTTACACCGCAAGTCGTCTTGCATAACAAACCACTGCCTCAAGCTACAGAGGTGAAATATCTGATAATGCACCTGGACAAGGTTCGAACATGGAAAGAACACATATGGAAATTACAATACTTCCTTCGTCTTTCAGACGAGGGCAGTAAAAACTGAAACAAATCTGAGTAAAGTTTAGCAAACACAATTGGCATCTGAGGAGAAAATCCAAATTATTACCTACTACGCGCCAAACTTCTTCTTTCAAACCTATATGGAACTATGGCGTACAACTTTGAGGTACAGCGGCCAATACGAACATGCAGATTATACAACGCTTCCAATCAAAGGTGTTACAACTATGTGCGACGTTTCTCAGTTTTTAAGAGATACAGATCTTTTAAGTGATTTAAAAGTGGTCACAGTGAAAGATACAATAGTGACGTTCAGTGAAAGATATCTGAAGAACTTAGAATATTATCGTAATTATACTGCTCCACAAATGAACTGGACCACCCATTAAAATTGTATTAGTTACATTACGTCATGTTTTATAGTGTACTCATATTAAGCATACTTAATTGCACTATCCTCAAATAACAACTGAAGAATTAACAAAATCATATTCATAAAATTAAAAAGTAATAAAATTATAAAAAAACTATATTTCACAAAAATAAGAAAAATCACAAAAAAGGACATTAGTAGTTCTTTCAGTCTCTTCGGAACGTTTAAAAATATTTGGCAACGATTTGGCACACTTTGTATGCAATGTGTTATAAACATTTGGGTAAAGTTCAAAATTTTCAAATTATAAGACTTTATTAATGGACTTAGTTTTATTTAAACCAAGTTATAAAAAGAAATGCTGTTTATAGTGACACAATCATGAAAGGTTACTGAAAATGCTATGACTGCCCTTTTGGAAAATATTTTTAAAAATTGCACCAATATATGCAAATGGTCCAGTTAATTTGTGGAGCAGTATATTTAGCAATTAATCTTCTCGGAAATAGTGAAAATATCCAAAAACTGTGTAGTATTAAGCAACTTGACTTGCCACATAGATTTACGTAGTAGCTATTGTTGTGTATTTTGTACCCATTACTACGTAACCGACAAACACACATTTTTGTAAGAAATCACTGAGTTAGTTTCAGTGGACACCAACTTTCATATCTGTTCATGTCACCCCTCATCATACATTAATTTTGCTTATTGTAGTTTATACAGATTGCAAATAGTAGATAAATTTTATTAAAAAAAGTTGATGTTTCATCAATTTTCTTCTGTAGATTTTTTTTTTCTGTAACATAATTTTGCTTACTGGAATATTTCTTTTCACGTCTGGAAAAAAAACACGGTTTCTACGATACCAAAATCGTGACAGAAATAATGAAGTATTCCCTAGAGGAGAGAAATTTACCTAGGGAGTTTTCATTATGACTGACACAACGATTATGTCAAATTCGAGGTTAGCAGGTTAGGTCAGTTTGTGCCAAAACTGATGAAAAATCTAACGTGATAACCTCGACTTTGACATAGACTTACAGTACTACCAACTTTAAAATTTAAAAATGTTAATTAATTATGTTTAAAAAAACAGGATTGTAGTTTTAAATCTTCCGGCAACGTGAAAAAAATAGTATGTGCAATTCGGAGAGACTGCTACTTTGCTGCAGTGTTATGTGACTCTCGGGCTTCGCCCTCGAGTCACAAATTGCACCTCAGCAAAATAACGCATTTCGCTCCCTCATTGCACAATCTACTATTCTCTCAACTTCAGGCACCATTTATTTAACGATTTTTGAGAATGTAGATATATTCAGAATTTTTATTTTACCTGGACCTATATACGTTTTAGTAACTCTTTCTAAAACAGTACACTTTGCTACTCCATATCTTTTAGCCAGCTCTGTTACAGATATTCTTTTCTTTAAAGATTCAAGTATTTTACCATTTTCATCAAATTTTACGTGCTTATTTGTTTGTGACATTTTAAGTTAATATCTTAAATAATAAGGGAAGTTCAATAAAATATTTACCATTTATGTATGCAGATGTATATTATAGAAGAATGAACAGTAGTAACTTATATTTTTACGTATGTATTTGCAAGTGTAATTACCACCAATCTTCACTATCAATCGCTATCCATAAACTAAAATGCATTGAGCGCCAAACCAATTATAAATTACTAACTGACCCGGCAAACGTTGTTCTGCCCAAAAATAATTTGTCTCTGAAACCCCGTTTCACCACTATCGTCATGTCCAACGTCTTGGACTTAAAAACAAATGCCATTTTCCCAATCAACGTCCCAAAAAACCCCAATAACGACACCCATATCGATTTTTGGGCTTATGTACTGAATTTCACCCCCTGAGGGTTTGCTTTCCGGAAAATTACGAAATACGTGTTTGCTTATTTGTTTTTAGGAGTACTCCTACGAAGTTTCAAGTCGAAATGTCTATTTAATATTATTTTTCCATACAAAATTGCAACCCCCATTTTTACCCCTTTAGGGGTTGAATTTCGAAATATCCTTCTTTATTCCTTGTATACATCATAAAGCGGACCTCTGTGCAAAATTTCAGCTTACTATGTCCGAGGGCTGAGCGTTGATGAGTCAGTGAGTGAGTCAGGACTTTTCTTTATACAGGGTGTTAGGGAAGTCGACCAAAAATTTCTAGGGGTGAATCCTTGGCCCAAAATATGATGATTTAATTCAACATACCTATATAAAAAGTTGCTTAGTTTAGCCGCTAGAGGGCTTTAAAAATTATTAGCTGTTTTAAATGTTTTAACCCCCTGTATAATCACTACCTTTTTTTCTGGATAGCTACTTTAATTTAGAAGCTACTCAAAAAAAAAATTCTAAATCCCTACAAGTCTAGTGTTAAGTTACAATTACAGATTCAGGCTTGTAGGGATTTAGAAAATATTTTTTGTGGCTAAACCGTTTACCCAACTAAAATTTTGTAAGAGAGAAAATAGCTTCTAAATTAAAGTGATCATCCAGAAAAAAACATTGGTAGTGATTATACAGGGGGTTAAAAAATATGGATGGATAATTAATCGTGACAAAGTTTTTCGGTCGACTTTCTTAACACCCTGTATATATAAGATTACAAAATTAGGAAAATCCCCCGAATAACGTATTATTGTGAGAATCTCCGAATAATGTATTGTTCATGGTATCGAGGCTTTTAAGTGTTCACTATATCGAGACGCAATGTAAAATTGACTGTTCATTTGAGCGGGTGGTTCAAGGGAGCCGGAGTTTACTAAATCGCGACTCTACTGTCTTTAAATTGCTATTACAGGGAACTAAAAACTACGATTTAACCAGTTTTATGGTATTCGTGGTTATATGAATATTTCCATTGCCAACGTAAAAGTAAAATCATTAATGCCTTACTATTTATTATGTGATATCAGGGCTATTCTGTTAATTGTTAGTTAAAATAAAAATACACACTCTTTAAATAAACGTTACTGTTTTTCAAAATGCCCCAGCTATAATACACTTGTGCATTCTTTGAAACCACTTTTTGAAAAAAACAGAAAACTCCGTTTTTGGAAGGTTGTCAAGCATTCACTGGTATTCAGCAACTTCCCTTCGCATCATAAAATGTCTTACAACATATGCCGTTTTAATCTTTGGAAACAAAAACAAATCTGGATCTGGATTGTATGGAGGTGAGTGACTAGTTGGGGTCCAGATTCATGTAAGAAATTTTAAGTTTTTGTGGCCGTATGCGGAATTACATTATGTGTAAGAAAATGCCATTCAAACCAGATTGTGCATACCTACCCATTCAAAGTTATTACAGTTTGACGAAGAATTACTGCAAGTAGAGCACTGCGTTTGGAGAAAGCATCAATCGCTCTTTTGTTAGCCATTTTACCGGGAATAACTTTGTGGGAATAATCTCATTATCAAAACCCAAACACTTGATTGTTGTTTAGTCTAGGGGCGATAAGTATAGATCCAACACTTACCACCTGTAACAATATTAAATATATGCTTTGTAGTTTCCGCTTCGAACTTTTTCAAGTCCGGAAACGATGCGGGGGTGGAAGATATTTCTAAATCTATAAGATTTACATAAAATTTGCGTATTAAAAAGTTATAGATACTAAGGTGTTGCATTACCAAAATATCTATGAATATACAGGGTCACTCAAACAAGTTTGGTGTACCAAGCTTATTAGTAGCTTCAGCGTACTTATGCGAACGTTTTGTCCGTCCGTCCGTCCGTCCGTCCGTCCGTCCGGATCGCCTGTAACTTTCGAACGGCTACAGATATCGAAATTTTGAAAGGGGGCAAAGTTGTTGCTAAGGTCCCGAGCACCTTCATGCGCTATTTGGTTTTGGCTTTCCACTTTGCAAAATTTCCAAGCATTGTAGCACAGTGGCGGTTTGTCCACTTGGCGCCATCTACAGAAGCTCGGTGGTCACGTTTTGAACTACACATTCTGAAGCTACTCGTTAGACCTGTCCTTGAGCAGTTTATTTTTTAATAAACCACTTTATATTTGGGCAGCTTGCAAGTATTATATCAAAATGCTAATAATTTGAATATAATGTTGTCTGGGTCTGGGCCATTTTGGAGATATTAATAACTTTGTGAAAAAAATACTGAATTTCAAGCGGCTACTTTAAGTAGTAGAAAACAATTAAATGAGAAAACGTCACCAAAAATTATGAATGTGAACTACCTGATGAGTGTCACGTGGTGGTTCTGGATATTGATGCTATAGAGCAGGCATGTCAAATAAACTGCCCACGGGCCGCTTGCGGCCCTTTGCAAGCCCACCTGCGGCCCGCACAATGGAGACTGTAGCGGTTAATTGAAGTAATTTATGTAATTCTGCAATAATTTTTATTAAATTAGTTCAATTAATAGCTGTCGTGTGCGGCGGCGTTCATGACAACACAAGTGTACCCATATGGCCCTCGGGGACCCTCAGTTTGACATGCTATAGAGGGTGCTAAAAGTGTGCAAACTTAATATTTCCGATTTTTTTATAATGTATATCTCTTTATTTTTTAAACAATTTTAATGAGCTTTCTTATACAATGAGATAAAAAAACTGATTCTGAGCAGGCCTTGATATGTGTTATACGTTTGGCAGTACTGAAGTGTATTGTCAGTCTATGTCAGATTCGAGATTAAAAGGTTAGGTTTTGTTTGTTGTTTGACATAGACTGACGTAAAACTTAACCTGCAAATCTCGAATTTGACTTAGACTGACAATACACTTCAGTACTGCCAAACGTATAACACATATCAAGGCCTGCTCAGAATCATTTTTTTTATCTCATGGTATCTTACTTAGCTGGGCTCCATAGCTCAGTGGTAAGCATTCTGGCTACTGATCTAAGGGTTGAGAGTTCGATGCCCGATCACGGTGAGGTTTTTAAAAAATAAAAAAATGCGGATAAAAATCTCTATAGAATGCCATCGTTCGAAAGTGATGTAAAGCTGTTGGTCCCATGTTACTACGATGTGTAGCATGTAAAAGATTCCTTGCTAGGGTTGGAACTCCTTAGTCTCGGCAAAATTCTAAGTAGGACTAAGGCACCTGGTACTCTGCATGCCTAGACCTTGTCCACGGGATTGGAAAAAAGGGCCTATGAAGGCCTACTTGCTTGGCATGAGTCTCACCACAAATACTACTAACTAACTAACTATATCTTACTTTATGCACCTAAATTTATCTGTTTTTTATACAGTGATCGCCAAAAAGTTGGCAACAAATGGGATTTTTTTAACTCAGAGTTTTTTGAAAAATTAAAACCCCGGCAATCGGAGGTGGTTGAAAAGCATTACAATTGGGCAAAACAAAAGTTGTCACATGACTTCCGTTACCCTTCAAATTAAAAATTTTAGAAAAAGAAATTAAGAAAAAAGTTGTTTAAAATGTTATTTTCTAACTAAATACGTAATTTTGTGACAAAAGTTTTTAAAAAATCTAAAAATGTTTAGAACATGTAAACTGAATTTTAAAAAAATTCATTTCGACAACTGTAAAACGACATTTATAAGATTTTTGTAACAGTAATTCTTTAACAGGGGTAGGTTAGTTTTTAGAAGCCATTTAAATAAATATTAATTATCATTGAAAAATATTTTCTCTAAAAAGCGCATTGCATCAAAAACGTAATTTTTTTTTATAGTAAATATTAAAAATCTAAAGAAGTAATTAACATTTTATGTTATTTTTTCCAATTATAAATCTTTAAAGTCTTTACCTAAAAAATTTAATTCGTATATGAAATGTGAAACATTTGTAAAAAATTGAAGAAATAAATTTTTGATATAGTTAAGAAAAAAATAGGTGTTTTCTGGCCTTGAGATTGTTAGCTAAAACTAACATAATCTAAAAAACATCTCGGAAATGTTACTTAATTTCCGAAAAATTGCACTTTTTGGGTTTTGATAATTTCGAAAAACGTCATTTTGTAACTAAGTAAAAATCACTTGGTTTTCTGTGTGATAGCGCCAGTGTAGCTCAATGGTTAGAGCAGTGGTCGCCAACCTCTTCAATGTGTTGAGCTACTTGTTAATTTTGGAATAAACAGCGAGCTACCCACACGGAAGCCACGTAACGCAACGTAAATGAAATAATCCACAGTTAATTTATCATTATATGTATTTACTTTACTATTTATTTAACTGGTAATACATAATACATAGGTACTAATAATAACTACATTCCTACCTACCAAACGAAGTTGTTTGAAAAATAAACACAAACTTTTATCCAGCCACAACGGCATGTCACGTAAGATTTAAAAATAGTTAATAATAACAAAAAAAAGTAACGCACTATCATGAACATAAACATTGAAAAATAAAAAAGCACGTTCAATGAGAAGGCTGACACTCAGACTCATCGATAATTTTTTTAATGTTTGCAGTATAATTTGATACAGCCATTCGAATACAATTATCCAAATGTTCATCTGTAAGTCGATTGCGATATTTGTTCTTAATAAACTTCATATTGGAAAAAGAAGATTCACACAAATAGGTTGAACTGAATAATGCTTTCACTTTCAAGGCAACACGGCATAGAACTGAATATTTGTCTTTACTTACAATAGGCCAGATACATTTGGTACTTGAGACTAACGATTTTAAGGCTAAATCATTTTGAAAATCAATTACTTCCATTTCTGTTGCAGCGATGTCTTCGCCAAAGTTCTGCATAACACAAGTTGCAAACTGTTGGATATCAATTTCCATAAAGGGTGAAACAACAAACTGCGCTACTAAAGCCATTTCGTTGAAATCCTTAAAACGATTTTTGAAGTTATTCTTCAGGGTAGAAACTATTTCTACATGATATTTGCTGTCATAGGGTTCTAATGGATTTTGAGATATTTTTTCTGAAAGAATAGGAAAATGCTTGGCATCGCTGTTAATTAGGTTTTGTTCCCAAAACTCCAGCTTTTTGATAAATGCTTTTATATCAGAAATCATTTCTGCTAGTTCTTTGTCTCTCCCCTGAAGCTGCAAATTAAGTTCGTTTAATTTCTCGGTAATGTCCACGAGAAAACCAAAATCTCTAAGCCAGATTGAATTTTCTAGTTCCGGATTCGGTTCATCGCGTTTTTTGAAAAATTGAACTATGCCAGATAGGACATCATTAAAACGTTTCAGCACCCGTCCTCTACTTAACCATCGGACTTCAGAGTGAAGGAGTAGGTCCCCGTATTGACAGTCAACTTCATCGGCCAAGGTTTTGAATAATCTTCTTTGTAACGCTTGAGCTCTAATCTTGTTCACAATTTTTACCACCAGTTTCATAACGTTGTTTAGTTTCAGGAAATTTCCATATAATGCTTCCTGATGGATAATGCAGTGGTAAGAGAGAAATTGCGGAAAAGTTTCATCTTTACGACATAACGCCACCAGACCCTTATCAAAACCCACCATAGCTGGAGCGCCATCGGTTGTCAAGCCTACCATTTTCGATATTGGAATTTTCTCGGAAGAAATAATATTTTTTAAATGAGAAAACAACTCCTGTCCAGTAGTGTGTCCTTTCAGTGGAATAAACTTCAAAAGATCTTCTTTAATCGTAAAATCACTAAAAACCATCCTGACGAACACGGCCATCTGGACAGTGTCAACGACATCTGTTGATTCATCCAGTTGAAGTGAAAAATAAACACAGTTATCTAAGTCAGTTCTTAACTGTAAAAAAATATCATTGCTCATTACTTCTACACGTCTCATCACTGTATTAGCAGAAAGTTGCATAGATTTTATAGCTGAAACTATCTCGTCTTTGTTTCTAAAGTTGGCAAATAACGAGTCAGCAGCTTCTAAAAACGCCTGTTTTATCATTTCCCCGTCTTCATAAGGTTTCTTTTTTTGTGCAATTATCTGGGACACACGGTACGATGCTTCAGTTGCAGCCTTATTTTTGTCGATTGTTCTTAAAAATATTGATTGTTGTCCAATTAACTGCTTTTTTAACTGTTTCAGTTTCTCCTTTCTGGCGGCAGAATGTAGTGGGAATGATTTTTCAAAATTAGAATGTACAGTTTTATGATGTCTCTCAATATTTCCTTTTTTAGCAACGGAGACCGAAGTATTACATAACAAACACACATTTTTATCTTTAACTTCTGTAAAAAAGTATTGTTCTTCCCATTCCGAATGAAAGTGGTATGTCTTTACCTTCTTACAACTGCTTGCCATAATATTATTTTTTGTTGTTCACTACTAACCCAACCGCTGGACGTTGGTTACGCGTTCAGTTTTAAACTAAGCGCAATGTCGCCGCGCCGTGCGTATTTATCCCGTTCAAAGCAATCCAGATCGTTCTCGAACACTAACGCACTGGTCCGGCTGGTCGGTTCTAGCCGATTCTAGCTTGATGGCGTCAGCGGCAGATCGCTCGCCGCAACGTTGCCGCTGTTTATGTTTAATATTATGACAATTAGATTTTTTTGTGGAATTTTAGGAAGCTTCTCTGATTTTGTATTTTTTAAATTAAAATCGTTGTGAGAGCTACCAGAATTGCCCCCGCGAGCTACCGGTAGCTCGCGATCGACAGGTTGGCGACCACTGCCCTAAACGTTCGTATATTAATATATTAAATTGTTTTAGTATGGCGAAATCTCAAAAAGCTGCGTGGACCATTGAACGCCACATAGTTACACTGTATCTTAAATTACAATAATTTTTTTTGTTTTCCAGATTTAGATTTTTGTTAGGCTCGTATCGAAAACTAATTTACTGTATAAACACATTCTTACGTCTAACAAAACACACCCAGAAAAGTAAGATGAAACTGATAATGTTTTTTTGTGTCTCGATTTGTCGACACATCCTGGTTGAGATTCTTGCAAGCACTTCTAGCGGAATTGGTTTAATTTCCTTTTGTTGGTTTATTTTGACCGATTTCGCCTCGCTACATGCTATTGCTTTTAATTTAACGACAAGAAATGTTTAAGTTTTCTATTTTAAAATAAACCAAAAATAATTGCCACACGACTGTGATTTCTTCGTATTAGTGGCAATGTTATATAAGAATTAGTAATACAAACAAAATATTATTTTCTGTCACTAAATTTCATAGCATATAAAAGCAAAATAACTCAATAAAATCTATGACATAATTGAAAATAGAAACGGCTTGCTTTATAAATGTATGAATATTTTTCCGTACTGCCCTACATCTTCTGCATGAATAGCATTGTTACACAAATGTAGAAAAATACATTTCTAAACTACAGGTCATGCAAAATTGAAATACTGTATGTATTTCTATATCAATACTGGCGCTTTTGAATATCGTTGAAGACCCATGAAATCTTGTTTGAGTACTTTCAAGTTCACGTTTTTGCATGTCTCATAAACAATGTAATTATCTATTGCTATTTTGCTTTAGTTACCAGATTTTTAAAATTTTTAATATAAGCGT
The DNA here is from genome assembly GCA_940337035.1 of Agriotes lineatus. Lineage (NCBI taxonomy): Eukaryota > Metazoa > Arthropoda > Insecta > Coleoptera > Elateridae > Agriotes > Agriotes lineatus. Next base: position 79,589 of record CALNHX010006760.1, read on the forward strand.
GAATGCTGTATTTCCATTCATCATTTTTGAAGATCATTTCGCAATTATGGTTTAATTATAAGATTTTGTGGTCTTGTGCATAGAAACATTTTAATACTAAATTTGCAGATGAATTAATTTGTATATAAACTAATCCAACACATTCTTGATTATTAGGAGCACACAAGAGTGTAAACAATTTTTTTAAATAATAATTTATTTTTAAAAATCTGCTTGTTTGATTGTAAAAAAGGGAGAAGATATACAATATTTAAAAAAAATCAGTTAGAATATATTGTTAAAGCAAATATATTAGAAACAATTAACAATGTTCGAGTTAGATATATCTTTAGTTTTTCGATATTGTATTCCGTATCTAAACATCAAATTATTGTGGCTTACCATTATTTACTCGACACCAAGATGGTGTTTATTTATCGCGCATTATGTGAAATTGCGTTTTTAGACAGAGGTAATATAAAATGTAACTGTATGTACGTGAATACTACTAGAACTATTGTGTTAGTTGTTAGTTGTTATTTCAGAATTTAAAAAATCTTCAATGACCGGTTTGTTATTGTAGAACTATGGCTTCTTGGCTCCTTAGTGCTTACAGCGAGTGGCCACTGCAGCAATGACTGAATTTTTATTTTCTAAACTGGGTTTTTTGTTATACTCTGAGAGTTTGAAGTCTTTAAATTATAATTTTAACGGCGTTTGTTTGCTGTACCTTTAAATAAAGGACGTTAAAGGACTCAAGTGGTTTTATGTACAAACTAGCATATATGTACAGTGACCGCCAAAAAGTCGTTATCAAATGGGAAAAACTTTCATTTTTGATTTTTCAATAAAACTTTATGACAATAATTTGTGCTAGTCTGAAAACCTATTTAGTCCCTACCAGATATAATAATAATAATAACAATGGTCAGGCACTAACACCCCATGAAGGAGCTTGGGCCTGCAAGGCGGAAGGTCAGAGTTTCCGTATCCTCGCTTTCACACCCGGCTGTCGCTTGTCAAATCCATGACACGTGATGATGTGGTGAGCATCACTTATTAGACAATCGACACCCATTGTTCTTTCGAACGCAGGTCCCCAATTATTTAAAGCGACTGGGTAGGCCGCCCGCCAGGCATCAATCTGGGATTTGAACTCCAGACTTCCGCACCGCAGTCCGATGCTCTAACCCAGTGGTCGCCAACCTGTCGATCGCGAGCTACCGGTAGCTCGCGGGGGCAATTCTGGTAGCTCTCACAACGATTTTAATTTAAAAAATACAAAATCAGAGAAGCTTCCTAAAATTCCACAAAAAAATCTAATTGTCATAATATTAAACATAAACAGCGGCAACGTTGCGGCGAGCGATCTGCCGCTGACGCCATCAAGCTAGAATCGGCTAGAACCGACCAGCCGGACCAGTGCGTTAGTGTTCGAGAACGATCTGGATTGCTTTGAACGGGATAAATACGCACGGCGCGGCGACATTGCGCTTAGTTTAAAACTGAACGCGTAACCAACGTCCAGCGGTTGGGTTAGTAGTGAACAACAAAAAATAATATTATGGCAAGCAGTTGTAAGAAGGTAAAGACATACCACTTTCATTCGGAATGGGAAGAACAATACTTTTTTACAGAAGTTAAAGATAAAAATGTGTGTTTGTTATGTAATACTTCGGTCTCCGTTGCTAAAAAAGGAAATATTGAGAGACATCATAAAACTGTACATTCTAATTTTGAAAAATCATTCCCACTACATTCTGCCGCCAGAAAGGAGAAACTGAAACAGTTAAAAAAGCAGTTAATTGGACAACAATCAATATTTTTAAGAACAATCGACAAAAATAAGGCTGCAACTGAAGCATCGTACCGTGTGTCCCAGATAATTGCACAAAAAAAGAAACCTTATGAAGACGGGGAAATGATAAAACAGGCGTTTTTAGAAGCTGCTGACTCGTTATTTGCCAACTTTAGAAACAAAGACGAGATAGTTTCAGCTATAAAATCTATGCAACTTTCTGCTAATACAGTGATGAGACGTGTAGAAGTAATGAGCAATGATATTTTTTTACAGTTAAGAACTGACTTAGATAACTGTGTTTATTTTTCACTTCAACTGGATGAATCAACAGATGTCGTTGACACTGTCCAGATGGCCGTGTTCGTCGGGATGGTTTTTAGTGATTTTACGATTAAAGAAGATCTTTTGAAGTTTATTCCACTGAAAGGACACACTACTGGACAGGAGTTGTTTTCTCATTTAAAAAATATTATTTCTTCCGAGAAAATTCCAATATCGAAAATGGTAGGCTTGACAACCGATGGCGCTCCAGCTATGGTGGGTTTTGATAAGGGTCTGGTGGCGTTATGTCGTAAAGATGAAACTTTTCCGCAATTTCTCTCTTACCACTGCATTATCCATCAGGAAGCATTATATGGAAATTTCCTGAAACTAAACAACGTTATGCAACTGGTGGTAAAAATTGTGAACAAGATTAGAGCTCAAGCGTTACAAAGAAGATTATTCAAAACCTTGGCCGATGAAGTTGACTGTCAATACGGGGACCTACTCCTTCACTCTGAAGTCCGATGGTTAAGTAGAGGACGGGTGCTGAAACGTTTTAATGATGTCCTATCTGGCATAGTTCAATTTTTCAAAAAACGCGATGAACCGACTCCGGAACTAGAAAATTCAATCTGGCTTAGAGATTTTGGTTTTCTCGTGGACATTACCGAGAAATTAAACGAACTTAATTTGCAGCTTCAGGGAGAGACAAAGAACTAGCAGAAATGATTTCTGATATAAAAGCATTTATCAAAAAGCTGGAGTTTTGGGAACAAAACCTAATTAACAGCGATGCCAAGCATTTTCCTATTCTTTCAGAAAAAATATCTCAAAATCCATTAGAACCCTATGACAGCAAATATCATGTAGAAATAGTTTCTACCCTGAAGAATAACTTCAAAAATCGTTTTAAGGATTTCAACGAAATGGCTTTAGTAGCGCAGTTTGTTGTTTCACCCTTTATGGAAATTGATATCCAACAGTTTGCAACTTGTGTTATGCAGAACTTTGGCGAAGACATCGCTGCAACAGAAATGGAAGTAATTGATTTTCAAAATGATTTAGCCTTAAAATCGTTAGTCTCAAGTACCAAATGTATCTGGCCTATTGTAAGTAAAGACAAATATTCAGTTCTATGCCGTGTTGCCTTGAAAGTGAAAGCATTATTCAGTTCAACCTATTTGTGTGAATCTTCTTTTTCCAATATGAAGTTTATTAAGAACAAATATCGCAATCGACTTACAGATGAACATTTGGATAATTGTATTCGAATGGCTGTATCAAATTATACTGCAAACATTAAAAAAATTATCGATGAGTCTGAGTGTCAGCCTTCTCATTGAACGTGCTTTTTTATGTTTCAATGTTTATGTTCATGATAGTGCGTTACTTTTTTTTGTTATTATTAACTATTTTTAAATCTTACGTGACATGCCGTTGTGGCTGGATAAAAGTTTGTGTTTATTTTTCAAACAACTTCGCTTGGTAGGTAGGAATGTAGTTATTATTAGTACCTATGTATTATGTATTACCAGTTAAATAAATAGTAAAATAAATACATATAATGATAAATTAACTGTGGATTATTTCATTTACGTTGCGTTACGTGGCTTCCGTGTGGGTAGCTCGCTGTTTATTCCAAAATTAACAAGTAGCTCAACACATTGAAGAGGTTGGCGACCACTGGTTTAGGGAAACAAATTAACCTGCTTTTAGATTTAACATCGCAATAGGAAAGTACAATTGACAAATGTGTATCATGTGAATTAAAGTGAACACATTTTAAAATTTTAAAAGTAAAACGCCATATAAATTTCAAAAAAGGATATTTTATCTGAACGCTGCATATAAGTACCTACGTATATAAATTTAATGTTACGTGGCAATAAACTTCGGATGACAGTTCAAGGCTGATTCAAGCTGCAAGTTCATTTCCGTTTACGGCCAAGTGAGCTGTTCATGTTTTGATAATGATCAATTATGGGATAGATAATACTTTATGCGTCAGTTATTTATATGAAATTGCATTTAGAAGGAGGAAGTATAACTTTTGCAGATTAACATTAGAATATGTATAAATTTTAACGTGAAGATTTTGCTCATTCTAATACCTGTATGCAGTATGCATTTGTGAATTAATTCGAAAGTTATGTATAAATAAAAAGTTCGAGTTACAGCAATAATTTCTCATGTTTTGAAATAAATATTGTAGACAATTCTTAACATAACGATGTAGCAGCAATTACAACAAAAACATATGAACAAAATATAGTAGGGACATAGTTATAAGAATTAGGGTGTGTATAATAAGTGACATCTCAGTGCCACTACACTGGAAAGCCGATAAATAAAATTTTAAGAATCGCACTGAGATCATTATAAAATGGTAGAACAATTTTGTGTGTTTTAAAACATTTATTTGGAACGTTTGGGTATCCACAGCG